>PVKB01000295.1:602858-861070 GCA_004027205.1 Ctenodactylus gundi | reverse complement strand
GTTTTCACAAAAAGTTGGGCTTTATTTCTCTTTTAAAAGAAGAACAATCAAAACGGAGGTCCTAAGATTGAGACAGTGAGTAGCAATTTGTACCTGGGAGTTATTCTGAAAGCTTTCAAGCTCTGAATTATCCAGCAGGCCGTTGGGTTGGGCTACGATCCCATACAAGAAAAATTAATACTGCTTCCTCATATCTGGACTTGACAAAAATTCAGCGCTTCTCTGATTCTTGAATTTCCACACAACTAGAAAAATTTTCCACAAGTAATGTCACTCTTTTCCTGTTCATCTTTGGGAATGCCAACATTTCTGGGGATGTCTGGTGTATCTGCTTGGTTACCGATCAGGTATAATCGTGGTTAAGAAAACTAAGCTTTTAATTTTTTTTTCTGAATCCAGTCATTAAGGTAGTCCTGCTGGGGGTGGGTGGACTGTTTGGGGCTTTTTCATATACCCTTAAAATTTTTTATATTATTAGTTTTGTCCATAATAAACTTCCTCTAGCTTTGAAGCCGGCAGCAGCCCTGGGGTTGATAGACAAGATCCCACGCGGGAGCAGCTTCCCACGGAGCACTCCCTCCTTCTCTCGGTTGCCTTTTGCTGCCATACTTTGGAAAGCCCATGCTCAACAATGACTAGTGGCTGATAAGCACAATTTTCACATGTGCACACACACAGAAGCAGCTCCTACTTTCTTTGGAATTCCCTTTACTCACCCACGCGTACTATATCTGGGTAAAAGTAACTATTTCAAGAAACTAAAGAAAAGATATTGACATAAAAAATAAGGGAGAAAAAGGGAATTTAATCTGGCTTCTAAATTAAAGTATTTATGTAATACTAAAAAAACCCAGTCCTTAGGGACCAACTGCTAGATCAGACGTTATCCTTTGTGTCTGCCTTGAATTTTAAAAAAAGTACCTGATGCAATTTCGTGTTTCCAAAATACGCAAAAAATGGCCTTTTAACATCTAAGAAATAACTGCAAGATCCCCGCCAGGTTTCTAAGGGCACAGACCAAATATGTAATACAGAGACTTCTCAGGGAGCCCCCAAGTCAAATGCGACTTCTCCGAATTAGCCTTTTTTGGGAACAAAGGTTTCTCCTGGCTGCTGGGCCGACCTGGAGACCGCACCTAGTAGGAAACCAGAGAGCTCCGGCTGCCCGGGGAGTGCGCCCGCTCCGGCGGCCACGCGTGCGGACCACCCCATTGTTTTGCGTAGAAACTTTCTGTTTTCCCCTAGTCTTGCCATCTTTTCTACCAACCCCTTCCTAGGGGTTCCTAGCCCGCCACAGCTGGAGCCTTTACCCTGCATGCCTCTCACCCCAGCTCATTCTATTCTGAAGATTTTCATAAAATCAAGAAATCGCCTTGAGTGAAATGCCTTGGGTGAAATGCCGGCGCACCGAGCTAAAATGGACAACTTTCCCTAAGGCCTCCTCCCTCAGCTTTCCAACCTGCGGGAGCCGAGGGAGGGGGAGGGCGAGCTCCTACCGCGTCACCACGCAAGCCCAGCTATGTCCCCAGCCTGGCTGAGACATCAGCGACCCCCCAGCCCCCTAACACGGCGAGATTGCTGAGCTAGTGGCCTCTTACCTTGACACACTCCCGAAATCATTGCCAAGGGGCGGCTGGCTTCTGCGCGCCGAGACGCCGCCCGCCGGGCCTGGCGGAGGCCCGTCGCCTCCCGTTCCAACGCCGATCACTTCTGGAGAGTGAGACCCCCTTTTTTATACGAAGGGGCGCGGGACAAGTGAAATAATGTACCGTGCTGCTCTCAGTAACGGAGGCGAACAAAGGCCAAGAATCACGCTGGGGTTCCCGGCTCCCCGGCGGCTTTGACATTGATCGGAAGTGCGCCACCTCGTGGCCGCCGCGCGCCTAGGCCGGCCGGGGCTCCGGCTTGGAGCCGAGAGGAAAGCCGGCTCCGGGCGCAGAGCGGGAGACGGAGAGAATGTGCCCAGCCCGCTGCTATTCAGATCTCATTTTTACATCTAAGAAATTGCTGCAAAACCCCAGCCGGGTTTATAGTGGCGCATTCCAAATATGCAAATTGGCCGGCCCTGGACGGGTTTACGACCGCATTGTCACAGCCATCTGAGGACGGGCTTTTATAGGGCTCAGAAATCAAACCCGCTCCCGCCCGCCGCCCGCCGGAGAGCTGTTCTCCTGGCTAGACTCTCCCTAGCAACTTGAGAAAGTTTGGTTAATCTTCAACCATCCCAAAGGAAATCTTCCCCTAAACCTGGGCTTCCCTGCCCGCCTCCTCCCAGCCCCCCGGGAGGGCCCTTGTTCCCGTCTGTGTGTCTGTCCATCAAACTCGACGTTCCTCTCAGGGTCGTCCCTCTCCCCTTTCACGCGGTTTCCCCTGTCGCGCCAGTTAGACAAACACACAAACAACCGGCGCGGGGGGCCTGGGCCTCTGCGAGACCGCGGCCCTCTGCGCCCTGGTCCCTGCCTGGGTGGCTGCGGAGGGCTGGCGTGGGCAACAAAAGGCCCCGGCCCTCCCGCCCTGCCCCTCAAGGTTATGGGTGATGTCCAAATTTAAGGCAGAAGTTCAAAGGCAGCAAACAAAGAGGAAGCCGGCATCTTTCTGTCCCTGCCGGGACATCTCCTCCCTGGCTGGAGCACCGCTTGGCGAATCTGAGACGGAGCTTGCTCGGCCTGGACACCCAAGCTGATCCCCCTTCAGGCACCCCCGAGGGATCCTACGCTGGCCCGAGATGCGCCAGGGCAGCCTGGATCCGGCCGGCTGGCTTGGCCTCCTCAGGCTCCAAGGCCTTCTCCAGGGCCGATGTCAATCTGAGAGGATGAGGTCCTACTTTCTAGGCTCTGAGACCCCGTTTTCCAAAAAGACACGGCCAACCACCTTGGCTTCCTGAGCTTGGCTTCCCTGGTAGACCAATCTTGAGTCAGTCACCCTACTACCCCCTGGGGCCTGGTAACTTGCCTCTTTCCAAGTAGGAGGCTGTTGGGGAGGAGTAAATTTGGCAGTATGAGGTGAGCAGGGAGAGGAATGTCACACCAGGACCCAATATTCAAGTTTCCACCATCTTTATTTTCCTTGTGCCCTGTCGTCTGTGTACATGCTGCAAGGACATATACAATGGATGCGAACCAAGGACGGGCCAACACTCCCATTACAAACAGAGCCATCAGACATTTCTTTAGAGAGGAAAGCAGGAACGATTCAAAGGGAAGGTGCCTAGCTTTCCCAGGCGAGGTCCCCAGGTCCCAGCAGGCTGAACTGCCTCCAAGAATCCCCCTAACTCTTTCCAAATGTTGCAAGAGATTAAAAAGACCATTCTTAACACCCTTCCCACCCCCTCCAACACTCCAGAGGAAATCAACTAATGGCAAAAAAGTATTCAAACAAATTAGATTATGGTTCCTTTATTTACAAGTCTTCTGAACACCATCCCTGTATGAAGCATACATTCAAATATTAGCAGTGAGCGAGTTTAACCGTGGAACACTGTAAACAGATCGAGCCTTTAAATATCTTCATCATTTCCCCCCCTCCCCTACATTGCATCTTTTAAAATTCGCTTTGGTTCCTTCAGGGAAATATATATATAATATAATATTTATTTTTTAAAATAATTCCAAATCACTCTCGGGTTCTTAGAAGGTCGCCGAAAGCTTCCAAGCTCAGTTCTGAGTCAATGAGGGCAAAGTATGGAGCTGGAGCTAGAGCAGAACTGGGGGTTTGGGGGGACTCCAGCCCCTGATAGCCATAGCCGAGGACCCGCTGGCCAGGCCCGCTACCTAACACTGAGCAAAATCCAAGTTTCAATACATGTGGTGGAGACTTTGCCAGCCTGCTACACTCTACAGGCATTTCCTGCAGAGATCGAGGGGCCAGAGGCCAGGACGCAGACTCTGGTCTGTCTGGTATCTTCCACCCCAGGGAACAGTCCTCTCTGCGGTCAGTTTATGGGCCTGGGTGGCAGGCTGGGATGAAGATTCCTGTTTGGGAGAAAGGAAATCCAGGTGGGCTGCAGGAGGTGGCTGCTAGGAGCTTGGGCCTAGGTCATTGTGGAGGGTAGTTAGGGGGCAGAAGACACTAATGCCACCTGGATAGTAGCTTTCTTTTTCCTCGAGGATCCACAGCCTTCTCCTACATTATAGTCCCCTCTCAGTCCAGCAGCCTTTCACATTGGCTTTGGGAAGCAGCCCCATCTTGGGCATCTAGGAATCTTCACTTTCCCCACACTTATCTGTGCTCCAGAGCACCCAGCCTCTTGACTTAAGAGTCCTAGGGTGGGGAGGGTCCTACAGGGGGGTTGGCCTCCAGAGGCCCTGACAGAGGGCCTAGTTCTCAGTGGAGACCACACCCAGCCCAAGCCTTCTCAGCCTCCCATAGGAAACCATCAAGAACCCAAACTGCTTGGTCTAGCTGATGCTCCACTCTCAGACTCCAATTATCGGAATCCTAACCATTGAGATCTTGACCAAGAGAGTCCCGGGCCCTCCGCTTGTTTGGGCAATCTCCACGTAGTTTCACCTCTCTTGTACGCCTCCTTTTTATTATTCTTATTTTTTGAAAGTCATCATGCGCCTTGACCTTGTCAAGGGCAAAATCTGCCTATCGTCTGGTGTGTGTGAAGGCCCCCACCCACTTCCAGCCTGCTGGAGCTTTAGAGGAGTGGGTTAGCTGAGTAGTACTGTAAACGGTCTCTGTTAATTTTTTTTTCCTTCATCCTTCTGTTCTGAAACCAGATTTTGACTTGACGGTCGGTGAGGTTCAGCATGCGGGACAGTTGCAGGCGCTTTTCTTTGTTGATGTAGACGCTGAAGAAGAACTCCCGCTCCAGCTCTCGGATCTGGTACTTGGTATAAGGGCAGCGCTTTTTGCGGGTACGTTGGCCACCTATGGAAAGAGAAAGACAGGGAGTGAGCTAGGCATGGTTTTTTTTTTTTTTTTCACCCATCCCAGAATCCTGAGTGGAGGAAAGAGGCCGGCCACAGGGACTGGAGGCCCAGTCTAAGCCCCCCGAAGGTCTCTCCAGGCCCCTGCCCTCCTACTGCCGGCTGAGGACCAGCTGCCGCCATAGGCTCAGCCCCAGATAAAAGCCAGCTCCGGAGATAGGCCCCCTGGGAAGGTGCTCCTGCTGCCCCCGAGCAGAAAGGAGGGTTCCTCACAGCAACAGGCGAGTTTGAGCTGCCGAAGCCGCTTTGAAAGGAGCCGAGTGGGGGTTGCAGGCTGCCTCTCGCCCGCCAGACTAAACAAACAGCCGCCTGAGGACATTTCACCTTCAGCACCTGGGCCGCCAGTTCCTCAGGCAGTAAAGGCGACCCGGCCCCAGTCCTCCCCGATCCGGATCTCGTTTACTTCTGGGCTGCCGCCGGGTCTGTGTCGGTCGGCCCTGGCCACCAGCTCTGGCTCCGGCGCTAGGCTCCCCGCTCGCCCAAGGTGGGAGGTGGCCGCGGAATTCCCCGGCACGGCCCGCGCTGTGCCCCGCTGAACCGGGCGCGGGGAACCCTGCAGCCTGGGATGCTCTCTTAGAATAGATAGGGAGGGGAAGACAGGGGCTCCTCAGCGCTCCAAGCAGGCTCTGCTTGGTCTCCCCCTTAAAGAAAAAGCACCCACAAGAGGAAAAAAATTTGCCTTTGACAGATTTAATAACAATTGTGAATAACATGCAGTTGGACAGAACGGAGCAAGTAATTACCACCGCGCCAGAGGAAAATGGCTTCCTGTGGACAAAAAGGCCAACTTTGGGTTAATTTGTTTCTTTAATATATTGCTGGAGCTAAGCGGGCTACTCTATCTGTTCAATGCGCTCCTAGCCCCATCATTAAACCTCCACGCCTTTGAATCCCAGCCGGGACTGGAGTCCCAATGCAACACATGGCTTTTATAAAAATCTCCGGATTACCTCGCTATCAAAGGTTCCTGAAACCCTTGAGGGGAATTTACAGGCGCCCACCTCCGGCTGCCCAGCCTGAAGCGGGCCTCGAGCGGCGCGATCGAGCTGCCTGATTTGGGAGCTGAGAAGGGGGGGAAAAAGAGGGGAAAGAGGAGGTTTTTTTTAAAAAAATTTTTTTTCAGGCGTGCTTTGGCCGGTGGGTATTTCACGGCCAATTTCAGCACTCGCCACGTGATCCCGCCTTTTATAACAAAGTTTTGTTGGGGGAAACCTAAAGGCCCTTCATAAACCTTATATGCTTATAAAACAGCATATAAAAATTTAACAGCGGTGCTGCGCTAGATTTCCAGCTCCCCTTTCATAAGGCGCAGGGCGCTGCCTTTATACGTACTGGAGCCGCCGGCCTTGTCCTCAGTGTGGCCGGAAGACGACTCGGGGCTGCTGCTGCTCTCCGGGCGCCGCCGCCGCTCCTCCTCCGCCGCCGCCGCCGCCGCCGCCGCCGCCTCCCGGCAGCCGCCACTGCCGCCGCCGCCGCCGCCGCCGCCGCCGCCGTCCGAACTTGAAGTTGCCGGGGCGCCCGTGGCCGCCGCCGCCGAGGTCGCCGCGGCCGCCGGGGGCCCCTTCTCGGCGCTCTTGTCCCCGGGGTAGTCGGAGGCGGCGAGGTTTTCCGGGGTGCCGTAGGCAGTCTCGAAAAATTGGTCGAAAGCCTGCGGCAGGACGCCGTTCCTGCCCACGGTGCTATAGAAATTGGACGAGACGGCGGGGGTGGGGTGGTGGTAGACGTTGGCCGAGCTCTTGGCCAGCACGTCGCCGGGCACGCCGGCCGCGCTGGGCGCCTGCAGGCAGTCTCTGTGCACGAGCTCCTCCGCGGAGTAGCAGTGGGCCAGATTGCCCCGCGGGTGCCATTTAGTGGCGGGCTCAATGGCGTACTCTCTGAAGGTCACTTCGCGCACGGGTTGGACCTGGGGCAGGTTGGAGGAGTAGGAGTATGTCATTGGGCGCGAAGACGGGGTCTGGGGCAGGAAGGAAGGGAGGCTGGAGAAATCTGGGCCCGAGACGTAGTAAGTACAACTTGGCAAATACATGTTAGAGGAGCAGGGACCACGCTCATCAAAATCCATCATCGGGCTACCTTGGGCTCTCCGCAGTAGCCGAGCTTAACATGATTCTCCACTGCAGCTGCCTCTTTGAAGCGGATCCGTGAAGTAGAAATTGGGAGACGTAAGCTGACGTGGAAATCTATCCCCATCCTTAGCAGGGAGGTGCTGGTCATGTGACCCGATGTTGAAATTGACAAGCTGCGGGCTGGTCCGGGCGTTTTTTCCCCCCTTCCCTTTCTTCCCCTCCCCTCCCTCCTCGGCTTCCTTTCTTTGTAGCCACCTCAGGGGAAGCAACAGATCGTCACGCGGTGTTCTCACCGAAAGCACGTAATCGCCGGTGTAACTCATGTTGGCTGGGGCTCCCGGCGCGCGGCGAGGTTGGGGTGCGCCCCGTGCAGCTCGCTGTCGCTCAGCTGCAGATCCCAGCCCTCGAATGCACCCAGGGCGGTGAGAAACTCCACTCCCGGCGCCCCCACCCCTGTTCCCGGCTGGATGAGGGATGCTCTGGGCTCGGGGTGGCCAGGTGGACGCCGAGAGCGGTGTGGCCTGTGGTCTCCGGCGTCTGTTCTCCCGTTACCCTCACAGACGCACCCCCTTCTTCCCAGCTCCCACCCCCCTTCTCCCCCGCCCACAGGCTTGCTCGGGGAAGCACCTCAGCCTCAGACCCCGGCCGGAACCCATTTGGGGCCGGGGTTCGCAACCGTGGATGTGCTAGCCTCGTGGCTTGTCCGATTTGCACGGTGACTCGATTACACGCTCGCATTCATGGTCACTTCCGAAGCGCTTAGTGCCTTCCGTCCCTAAACCGCCAACAGCCAAGGCGGCTTTCCCCCGCGGTTTGTCAATGATCCGCGGTCCGGAAGAGCCTTCGTCTTATCCGGGATCCACCTTTCTCTTCACGCTCCCCGCCTGTCTTCCCACCCTATCCCTTGCCCTTGAAGAAACCCCCTTCTTCTCTCTGCCTGACGGGGGTTCAGAGTGACTCGGCAGAGCCAGAGGCACTGGGGCTGCGCCTCTGCTCGCTGGTCAGCAAGTCTCCCCGCTGTCCTGCCGCTGAAGAATCGGGAAACGGTGCAATTGAGGCGAGCCTTGGGCTGTTGTACAGGCGCTGACATCCGAGGAGCCTTCTCCTGGGTATGCTGCACCTTTGAGGGGGCCCCATTGGGCAGCTTGCTGAGCTGCAGGGCTGTGAGGGACATGGGGTGGCAAGGAGGGCGTGATGGCCTAGGAGTCCTGGCTAAGAAAGGGGTGATCTGTCTCTTCTCCCTTCCAAAGCATGAGAGTGAAACCCGGGGATGTGCAAGGCAGAAACTCAGAGAGCTCTCTCTCTCTCTCTCTCTCTCTCTCTCTCTCTCTCTCTCTCTCTGTGTGTGTGTGTGTGTGTGTGTGTGTGTGTGTGTGTGTGCCTGTTTCCTGCTGCTCATTCCAGAGAAGGCGCACAATGCCAAGGAAAAGAGGTGCTCCTTCAACTCCCTGCACCTCATGCAATTAAGATGCCTTGGAAAGCCTAGTTTGGGGCTAAATATAGAGTCAGAGGCTATAGCTGCTAGCGAGAGCCTACCTTCTTGGGAGGAGGAAATGAGGAATCACGAAGGTAAAATGACGCTCGTCACTCTGCAGAACTGAAGGAGCACCATGTGGGGGAAAGGGAAGGAGACAGAGGGGCACAGGGCAGCCAGGCAGGCCAGGAGCCCGGAGCGGACCCAGACCTGGGGCTTCCTCACAGCCCTCTCTCAAAGAGAGCTGGGGTGGCACACTAGGAAAGTCAAAAAAATGAAAAATGAAAACACTTTCCCTGTCCAGGACCTAGCCAAAGGTATTTACATGTATTTGAGAGATTTAGAGTATAAACTCTAAGATCTTTGGTATTTAAGTGTCAACATCGATTTACTTATTTATTGCTGAGCTGACTGTAACTGACTCAATAGCAAATTTAATCCTGTATTGCAATGGAAGAGAAATATTGTCATTATGTATTTTCTCCATATAATGACCCACCATTGCATGTGAATACCCACTGTAAATATCAATAATATTTAATTAATCTGTAGCGGAGTAAACTAATTTATTAGCATTAATGTTTATGTGGATTCCCTTTTACAAGGGTTGCTTATCACAAATCAACTGGTCAGACACATTGGTTTAATGAACTCTTTATTGGGGATTTGCTGCTAGAACTTTCATGCCCCTCGAATCCCTGAGAGCTGAACTTGAAATTATTAGTGCATCTTCAGCTTGACATATTTGTCCACAGTGACTTGCACAGAGGGTAAAAGTGGTGTGAGTGAGAAGGTCCAGGGGCAGGAAAGGTTGTCGGGGAAGAGTAGCTGGGAATCACAATTACGGGACTGCGCTGCAGTGAAAAACTTCTATTTCCCGCGGTGACTAACAAGGCAAAATATTTGTTTCTCCCCAGTATCTCTTTCGTGAGGACGTACATAAAATGTAAAGAGGCTTCCAACCGCAGCATTTGAGTAGTTTTCAGGCTTGGTTTTCACCATCCCAAACTCTCGGTAGCCCACCCAGTCCTCCGCCACCCCTACCTTTGAACAAAAGGAAGGCATGAAGGGTTTCAGTGACTTTGCCATAACAAAGGCGCCACCATTGCAGGGCTCGCCCCGCCCCTGGGTGAAGGCAAACAAATTCTTGCACTTGTATTAGGGCTTTTAAGACCATAATTGAACCCGGGGGCGTCTAGGAGAACCAAAAACAGTTCTAGACAGACCTGCGGTTTTATAGCAGTTTTGGCAGTCAACTTCAGCTTGTGCCTGAGCAGTGGGGCCGCGGTCGCCCGCCAGTGGGGGACGCCAGGCCACCTCCTCTGGCTGCATGCAGCCCCTCTCTTAATTAGACCTGCCTCCCCTGGTGCCAGGGAGAGGGAGTTCCCCCACGGAAAGGTCAGTATGGGGCCGTATGCTGTTCAGCAAGCCACTGCCTCCTGTACCCTCCTTGAGGGACTAGCCGAGTGGGTGCCGGCAGGTCTGGGTCCCTTGGGAGTCTTCAGGAGACAACATGAATTCCCGAGGAAAGGCTGGGGCAGAGGAAGGGTCTCCAGGAGTCGCTGGCAGGGCCAAATCTCATGGGCTGGGACCCCAAGGGGACCTGCAGCCTGGAAAGGGGTTTGGGGGTGCTGTGCAGAACATGAGTGGAGGAAAAGGCTTTTCATGCCAGCAGAAGGGAGACGCCGGGAGCTGCCGAACGCTCTTAGGTCCCCAGTAGGGACCGGAGGCGAGGTGCTGGGATCCCGAAGGCTGCTGCGCAGGGACCCCAGTGCTGTCCGCTACTGCCCCATTTGGGTGGAACATACTGGCGGTGTGACTGTTCTCCAGGCAGGAGGTGGGGGCAGAGAATGGCCACTGTTCTGAGGCTTGGACCACGTATATGGTGAGAAGGGGAGCCAAGCCCCTGATTCTTGGTTTTGACTGCTCTGAGCCTAACGGATTGCTCCACTTTGCAGGAGGCGCCACTGCAGAGCTGAATCAGTCCGGCTCTGGGAAAGACCCGACTGGGGCTAAGGCCACCCCGGAAGGCCAAGTCCGAGTTTCACTTCTCCAAGCGGCTGCGGCAGGCAAGGCTATGACATTGGCCCTGGCGAGTAGTTTCCCATGAGCTGTTCTTTCTCAAGAGCTCCACAGCGTGGGGCCATCTCCAGAAACACTCTTCAGTGTATATTTCCTTTAATCGTCAACCCGGGGCGGCTCATGCAAGAGGCCAAAAATGCTTGGAGGAAGAAAAACAAAGGCAGGAAGTGGCGGCGGCCTGACGGTGCGTGTGTGTCTGTACAGAAGGGAGGGAGTCGGCTCAATCTCTTCTTGTTTTTTCGAACTTCAAGGTCTAGGCAGCTCTCCGCAGGGCCCCTCTCCACCGCGCTGCGTTTGGAGGTGGCCAGCCTGAGGGAGGGCGGGCGCCCGCGTGAGCCTCCTCAGGCGGAAACAACTAGCCAGCAGACTTGGTCAGCAAAATAGACCAAACCCTTTCTGTGGCTTGGTTCTCAGGCTGGGGGGTGGAGGACGTGCAGCGGCTCGGGGACCCTCCACGGAGGGCTGAGCGGGCTCTGGCAGGGCTGGCGACGTGTGCACCCGCGCTCCACTCGCCTTCCCGGGCAAGAGGGCAGAATAAAGTGCGTCCAGGGCCCTCCGCAGCATCCGCTTCTTCTTGTGGCAGGAGAGGTGCCGGCAGTGATGGGAAGACTGGTGGGTGGATGGGTGATGCCCTAGCATGGTGGCTTCTGCACCATCAGTCCTCAGCTGGGAAACCCGAGGCCTCGGAATCGCATTTGACAGCGTCAGGGACATTTCGAGCAGTCATTCAAGGGACACAAACGCGATGATTTTCACTTGATGAGCAGTTTAACAGTCTCACCTCAAGGGAGGATAGAGCAGAAAAGAACATCTCTATGCTTAAGGCTTCCAAACCCTGAGAAGCCAGGCTGCTGGGCCGCCCTCTCTGTCTTTGGGGCTTGCTTGGAAGACTACAGCTGTTCCTTATCCCTGATCCCTGCAAATATTAAGTCCTCAGTACCCGCCCTTGCAGCCCTTCGAATGCTGAGCATGTGGCCTGTGTGGTCTGTAGTATAGAAGTCAAAACGCAGCTGCCCCCACGCGCCACTCCCAAGCCTGCACCATCCCACAGAAGCTCCTGCTAGCTTGTCTCCCGGCCTGTCTCTTTCCCGCCAGGATCCCCTTCCCACGCCTCCTGCGTCTTCCCGATGTCTCCCCTAAGCTGAGCAAGAGCTGAGGTGCCACTGGAGGGCAAGTAGACCTCAGGCATAAAGAAAAGGGTCTGCTAGGTTTCTGATTTCCTCAGCTTTGCCCCCAACCCCCCCCCCCCACAAGAGGCCTGAATTGGGTCTCTCGCCACCACACTTGGACTACTCCATCCCAAGCCCCCACCATGTCTACCTTTTCTCTCTTCCTTCTTCTCCAGAACCTCCTCCATTAATTCTGGGGACCCAGTTTCTGCTTTTCTAGGTGGGGCAATCTCCAGTGGTACCTGGCCTGGAACTGGCTGATCACACTTCGTAGACCAACTCTCATTCCCAACTGCCTGTAGTTATTTCTCCTTGGATTACTTAGGGCATCGTTAATATTTTGCTTCTTGTTCGTGTAGGCCCCCAATTTTCTCGGTCACAAAATGTTGCATGGTTCTTGGAAAGCTAAGCAGAAGAGTCTATAGCTATCCTGGTGACCATTATGCAACACATTGGAGAGTTGGGTAGAAGGATGGAAGTGGAAATGACCATAGAGAATTGCCCAGGGTTGGAGGTCACTCCGCATGTAGGGAATAGCTCTTTCCATGCAGGATGTGTTCTTGGGGCTATTTTGTCCTCCCTAGTGAGCTAGGGAAATAAGGAAATGGATTGTTTGACATGGCCCAGGAAAATGTCCCAGTGTTTGTTCTCAGTGAATAGCTTATTGGTAGATCATGGCCAATCCATCACATTTCATTGTGATAAATTACCAAGGGATCACCTTTATTCCTACCAGGTGGAGGCAGAGGTTAATTTGTCCCTTTGCCAAAGCAAGGGAACAGGTAGTGCCCTGAACTTGACCTCTTGTTTGGTTCTTGGTCTAATTAGCAGGTTCAAGAAGCCTCCAAAACTCCTAAACAATTGAAGGAGTCCATATCTTTCTCCTGGCCATAGGGGTGATGGGAGGCTTGGGAGGCTCAGGGCACAGCTGAGGGTCTCAATTACCTAAGCTATATGGTTATCATTTAGTTTAGTGGGTTTCAAACTGATAGAAGAAGGAAGGACTCCTTCCTCTGAGGAGCTCTATTATTGTTACTGTTAGCAACTCATTAGAGATTCATTTTTTTTTTTTCCTACAGAGTGGGTACGAGTGGGGAAATCCTTAAATGGTGATGACACCTTTGTTCTCAGCGTCTGCCTTCTAATTTTCTTTGCAGCTTTGGCTCAAACGGGGTTTCTCTAGCTGGGTGTTTGCAATAAAGAGCATAAAAGACTGCAGTCCATCAGAAAGGTTGGTTCTGGTTCTTGATCTCAGTCCCCACAGCTGTGGCTCACAAGGTGCCCCATGTCCCAATCTCCAAATGCCTCCTAGGGTAGTTCCATTTCTACTCGCTGCCAGGGGCGACTCCCATTCTAGGTTTGAGAAGCACCGCTGTCCCCATCCACTGCCGCCCCAGGAGTCTCCAGCACCAACACTGAGGAGGGCAGTTCTACCACAGTACCCATGTATAGCAGTACCTCATCTGGGTATCTTCTTTCTCCTTGACCCAGTCCTGCCCATGCAGCAGGACTCGCTGGGCATAAAAGCTAGTCCTTTCTGTCTTTTCAGAAAAGAAGAGATCATTTGCAGATCTTCTTTTAACTCACCAGGGTAACAGACACAGTGGCAGGCTAGGTTTAAGCTGCTAACTGCTGGACCAGAGGCACTGACTGCCACTGGTCGGCCATGGGTAGGGAGTAAGGGCCTCCCTCCCCTGCAGAGAAAAGAGAGGTTCTTGGTGCCCAAGCATCAGGTTTTTTCCCCCATTAGCAGAGATCACTTCATTTAGTACAAGATTTAAGGCAGAAGAGTATTGAGGCTCTCACCAACGCCTGCCACGCACTGATGGAGAGCCTGGCCTCAGGGATCGCAGCAAAATCTTAACTGCGCTGTCTTAGCCCAGCACCACGGCCCTGCCCAGCCACCTACTCCTACCGAACCCAGAACTCCGATCCGGATCCAGACACATCTGCTTCCCAGGGCTTGTAGGCGCTTCTTCCTGCCCCGGTTGGCCTCCTGGGCTCCAAGTCTCCTGGGCTGGGGCAGATCCTGCTCCTCCTCCGGAGGACATAACCCGGTCCACTCCTAGCTGCGGGATTCCTTTGCAACAGGGCTCGAGGCAAGGGAGTTGGAAATCAAGAAGGACTCCTGCCTCCAGTGCCGAAAGCCATGCTACCAGGACCCTCCTGCGGCAACGGGCCCGCTAATTGTTCCTCTGGTGCCTTTCTGCAATCGTGGTGGAGGCCGCTACAACAACAGGCCGTGACCAAGACGGCGGCCGCTAGGGCCGAGGACTTGACCTTTGCCGCGCAAGAGGAGAGCGTGCCCTGCACTGCGGCGGGGACGCGGCCGGCTCCGGCTCCTCCACCCAATCGCAGACCAGGCAGCCCACGCAGGCCGCGCCGCGCACCGTCCCCTCCATTTTGTGCAGTGTCCGCAAGCCCGGGTAGAAACAAAGCGCCTGGTCCTGCTCACGCCTCCTTTCCCGTCCGCTCCGATCCCTAGCCCCCAGGCCAGAAGGCCCCGCGCGGCTGGAGCCCGGCGGGCGCTCCCGGCCTGGCGCTCCCCGGCCGCCCTGCGGGCCCTGCCAGCCCGTGCGCGGGCCGCGGGGCGCGGCGAGGCCCCGGCTGCTTCCCGCCGGGTGGAGGCCGCGCCGCCGGAGCGCCGGGATCGGCCGGCCGCTGGCGTCCACGGCGCGGCCCGTGCGCTCCCCGGATCGCGGCCCGCGCCCCGATGGTCCCGCCGCTCGGCCCGGGCTCCCACAGCGGAAGTATTTGCTAGAGAAAACACTCTTTCTTTTCAGCGCGTCTCAAACCCCCGTTAGAGAAAATGCTCCTGTCAAGTTTTATTTCCCGTTGCAAAGCACCTTCCACGCTGCCAAGAATTAAGACCAGGAGAGATTACACCCCCTTACTCTCCGGGGGAGGGGCGGGGCAGGCACGGGGACTCCCGCACCGCGCGGCCGACCGCCCGCTCGTCCCCGCCGCGCCGCGCCGCCCCGGGCCCGCGGAGGCCGCGGCTCGCCGTGACGTCAGCTTCGGCGTGGGGCGTCGCGCCCCGCGGGTCCCCGGCCCTCCAGCTCCCACGCGCCGGGCCTCGCGCCTCCGCCGCCCTGACCCTCGCCCGGCGTCGGCCGCGGCCTCGGTGGCCCGAGGGCCGTCGGAGCGAGCCGAAGGATCGGAGCCTCCATGTTGAGTCCAGGGCTCCTGCGGTGCGTGCAGCGCGCGGGCCGCGCCTGGGTCCGCAAGGGCGCTTCCGTGCGGCCCTCGGAGTCCGCGGACGGGTCGTCCCCTCGGCCGCACCCCGCACCTGAACGGGCCCGCCGCGCAGCCAGTCCCTCGTAGGCGCCCGTCGCAGTCACCTGGGCCCGGCGGTCTCTGCGCTTCACCCGCGCGACAAGGCCGCGGAGGAACGGCAGGGCCGCGGCCGCCGCTCGCCGGCGAATGTTTACGCCAGCATCTTTTTTTCTTCCCTTTAAAATAAAATTTAAATAGCAAGCGCCTCTGGGGCATTTGTCGCCGCTAGGCGAAGGCGCGGGGATTGGGTGGGCATTTTCACAGAGAGCGAAGCCGGCTGTTATTTAGCCGGCGGCGGAGCAGATGAAAACTTAATTAGCGTGCCTGTCCTAGAACCGAGGCATAAATCTCCCCAAGGCCGTTTGGATAACGCCACATCGTTGCTTATGAAAAATGGGATGTGGGAACCTCGCTGCACGTTTCTCTGATTCTCCAGGTCTCCAGCGGCTGACACGCATTCGATCTAGTTTAAAGGAATGCGCATAAATCAGCCAGCCCCACTTCTCCTCAATCGACACCCGCGAGCCTAGCTAGAAGGGCGCCACTGAGCCCGCCGCGCCTGGGGATTAGCGATCCTGGGCAACCCCTGGCCTGGCTCTGAAACTGGGAGAAATTCGCAGTGAGCAGGCGACACGCCACGTCTTCACCTAACCTTCCGAACACAACCCGTGGTGTAACGAGCCATACCCGCCACCCAGGCAAATCAGGCCGCTCACCACCCGCAGCGGATCCGGCACCCTCAGCTGAATTCTGCTGCCTCCGGTTAAATTTCTAAGAAAAAATTCCAATTAGGTTGACTTTTGAAAAAAATGAATATTTTTTCCTTTTCTTAATATTTTTCCTCCTCTTTGTGCTAAAAAAAGCCAAAAGACAGTTTAAATGGATGCCTACACCTCTGCATCTGACGCACCAAGTAGTGAAATACACTGATACTTTACAATCATCCACTCAACAAATTTGACAGTATTAAGAGCAGATGAGAAGCATTCCATATATATATATATATATATATATATATATATATATATATATATATATATATATTTGTTCAGGAAGCATTTCCTTTTTAGGAAAAAAACACTTGAATCAGGTTTTCAATAACACTTTCCATTGGTTAGTGTCTGACATTATTACTTGTATTTTACAAGTCTTCTCCTAGCTGTCTTTGTTGTAAAGGTTTTTTGCTCACTAGGCATTAGGGAGCCATCCTAATCCGTGCCCACCTTGGTTTATCTGGTAGTAACTCCATGGACATTTAAAATAAGCAGAGTTAGGTAAGAGTGACACCACCGGCAACGATTTAAAAGGTGGGAGGGGGAAAGAGGAGGACTCCTTACATATCTGTCATTACATTTGCGAAAACTGGAGTGGGGAAAAGAAGTCTATTACTTTACCCAGGGTTCCTGTAGCAGTGATGGCTTTTCAAAGGGGTGGTATTCCGGCAGTAAAGCGGCTCCTGGCCTCCTTCCTAGGCCTGAGGCTCAGAATATTTCTTACATCTAAAGAAAAAATCCCCCTTCAACAGAAGAGTCCCTTCTGGAGCTTTTCATAAACACACTGTTTGATCCAGCTTTGAGGAGATTTTTCCACGACTGTGAACATTCTGGGAGAACGTTGTTACTTGGCTTGATGGGAGCTCATTTGCAAGTGGATTGTGGAATGAGATGCAGGGAAGGGGATCTGAAGCAGCATTTTCGTTTCTTTTCACAAATGAAGTGAAAAATCCAAAAATCCTCAAGGCAGCAAAATAAATTTGTACTCACAAGACCACTTGATGCATATGGTTTGGGACCATCTTTTTTTTTTTTTTAAACAGCTTTAGATTTTTTCCGCAACTCTTCATCTATAAAGCGCTCAGTCTTCAGCAGATTTGGAGAGGTTTCCATCAGTTAGGCTTGTAAGCCACCAGTATTATTTTCCAGCTAGTGCTGAATGCAGTTCTTCCATTCGCTATTGCTTTCCTCTAATATAAAGATAAAATTAATTTGCATCTGAAAACTTCACATCTTCAGGCTACTGGTTCCACCACCATTTTAATACCTGTGCTCATAGCATGGATTTGACAAAAACCACATACCCTTATGTGTATATTAAATATATAAACATACACATGTTATTTATGACTCTGAACACAGCACCTGATGGACTTTTTGGGTTCAATAAACAATAGATATAAAAAGCTATCATTATTATAGTTTTGATGGTGGTTGTTAATATTACACATTTATTTTTCCCACAAGGCATATGGCAGATTCTCAAGCATCAATATATGATTGCATAGCACCCTGGAGCTGCACCTAGCTCTGGGCGCTCCAGGATAATAACTCTTTCTGCATCAGTATTATGGTTACTTGGCACATACCAAATATTTAAGTTCTCCTGACTGACTTTAGAGGTGGGTTTCTTTGAATCTTTGAAATGTAACTCTAGAACTCTAGAGTTAGCAAGGCATACAAAACTTTTTATTTGCCGTAAAGTCTCTCTGATAGCTCTAATTAGGGTGGTAGACCACCTTGGAGCGTGAGAGCCAGGAAAGAATGGTTACTTAAGAACACCTCTTGGACTGTAACACAAGTATTTGGCTTTAAAGCAGATCTGCAGAACTCCAGGTGAGCTGCTGTGAAGATAAATCAACTTGGTCATTAAAGAAAAGGAGCAAAAATTCATCATGAAAAGTACATTATGTACCTCAACTCTAGAAATCATGAAATCACCTTAAATTACAACGTCATGGGTCATCAGCAATCAATGATACTATAGCTGTACAACTTCTATAATTATATATACAAGCACACACAAGCACTCATATGCAAATGTATACATGTATACACATATGATATATATTCACATATATACAGGCACATGTATAATTTACATATATTCAAATTTGCTCCATGTGGAGCCAAATAAATGAGTACTAAGTCTCTAGAATAACAAATCAAGAAGGTAAGAGCTCTTGATTTCCTTGAAGCTGAAGAATTACAAGGAGGCTTGTCAACACGAGGTGGCGCCCTTGATCTACTAATCCAGCCCAGGCCAATTCATGAGCTGTCAAAAGTCAAGGTCACAAATTGTCTTTTTTCGTCAAGGTCAAGGTTTAAGACCTTTCCTAGTCCTGTCATTTCAACAAATATCAAAACCTGGACTTTCAGGCACATGCAGACCCAACAGCAGATTTTAAAATACGACATCTCAGGCATTGCTGATACTAAAACAACTGGTACCCATTTTCCGCAGGGAGCCTGAGCGTTCACCCAGTCCTCTTCCTTTCGTTTCTTCCCTTTCACCTGACACTTTCATCTCCTGAAGCACTTATCATCTTCAGAATTTTAATCATCAGATATTTCTCCCTTTCTTAAAAAAGTAACCTCTCCCCAGAAAAAAAGAACAATAATAGAAAAGAATGGTCCTTGGTTTATATGCGACAAGCCTTACTCCTTGTTTGTGCAGAGCACGTTTAGCACAGGAAAGTAATGAGTACTTCCTTCAAATTTTAATGGCAGTGACTATTTTATTAACAGATTTAATACCACTATACCACTATCTACAGGTCTGAAGTTTTTCATTCTTAGTAGAAATATTTAAAAAGCAGGTGCACAAATACATTTTCACAGTGTGCTGAATGTCTTTATTTACAAGATAGTATTTTGTGGTGAATATGAGGAAAACGAGTGTGCTAGTTGAACTAATTGCTCGATTAAAAATGTGCTGTGAAGATGAATCCCTAAACTTCCTAAAGCAGTCTCATAACACGATAAACAAGGAAAATACTACTCCCTTAAAAGATCAAAATATAGAAATGAAGAAATCTAAATATTTCGGGGGAATGGATTCCATTCTGGTTTTTCTAAAAAATAAAAACAGGAAAATGATTTTCTGAAACAAAATGTGTATTAAGTATTGGAAAATACCAATTTAAATGAAAAAAATTAGATGAAAGACAATTGCATTGAAACCAAAGCCCATGATGTTGGGGTAGGACTTTCTTGAAGATCTGACATAAAAATGAGTCCTGCAGACTATCTGGTGATTTAAGTATTTAAATACCCAATTATTTATAAAATCACCATTATTGGGGTAGTCCAAATGCCCCCAAATATGCTTGTTATACAAGCAATTAAAAATTATTCTCATAAGGACACTACTAACCCTTGTAGCCTAAAAGGTTTACGCTGCTGGTTGTATTTACTATCAAGATAAATGATCTTTAGAAGAGTTTTCTCTTTCTCCCTTCAGGGTGAATAGGTCTAGAGCATTAGTATTCGGTACTTTCTCTCTTCCTCTTCTAAACCTGGACATGAAATATATCTCAGAACATACAATGGTTGGAATTTCACTGAGGTTTACCTGAGCAGGCACTTAACATGCAGAGGGGATGGTGACCTAAGGACAAGCAGATGCTCACCACAGCCACTTGTTCTTGCAGCCAACTTTCAGATTATTACCACCTAACGGAGTGTCCTAAAATGTATCAGTCACATAAATACTTACAAGAGTTCAGTAAATGTGTAATTTGTCTGAAATTGCGTATTTAGGAGTTGATGTTTGATTCTATACTGTCTGTCATTTATCGGTCTGGTGGGGTTGGCGGGAGAACCGGCAGTCTTTACCATTTCTTTAAGTTTTTAAAAAGTTGTAGATTCCATTAAAGAGAAAGAGATCCTCAGGAGAGTAAAATGCCAGTGCCTCTCTTCCCATTCCTTCAATTATTATTAGCATTATTATTATCTGGGCAAAGCGATGAGTTCTGAAGTGCGCTTCAAGTTGCCCTCTCTTCCAATTTTTAATCCATTAGCTAGTGGTCTTCAGTTTGTTGATGACTTTTTTCTCTTTGACCCTCCTGTTCTGGAACCAGATTGTGACCTGCCGCTCAGAGAGGTTCGTTGTGGCTGATATCCTCCTCCGTTTGTCCTTGGTAATGAATTTGTTCGTGGCGTATTCCCGTTCGAGTTCTTTTAATTGCACCTTGGTGTAAGGCACGCGCTTCTTTCTCCCCCTTCTGTAGGAGCTGGCGTCGGAGGGATGGGAGACCACGTCTGGAAGACAGAGAAGGCAAGTTACACAGGAGTCAGAGAGGGGCTGGGACAGAACCACGGCCCGATCGGAGCCACCCGCCTAATGCGGGCCGCTCCTTGCCACGCGCTGTGCAACCCGCCCGGCCTTCTGCCAAAGGCTGGGGAGTTAGTGGAGCGGATGGTTACTTTTGTACTGAAATGAAACTGCCCTGAGCTCCAGTGATCACCCCAACGAGGATACCCTCCAGGCCAGAGCGCCTGCGTTCCTCCATCGCCTGGCCAGGCTGCCCACCTTAGCGCCCGACTCAGGGCACAACACCCCTGTGTCTGGCTCCTCTGGGTGTGCCCCAAGAGCCCCAACACTCGATGCTTCTACAATGAAGCCACCTTTCTGCAAACGAATAGTGGCAATTTCAAGAGCCAGTACCGGGTCAATTTCTCACCCTTAAGCCGGTGTACAGGGCTGGGAGGGCGGGGCGCAGAGGACAAGGAAGCCAGCCAGCGCGGGTCTTCACCGGCTCCCTCCCAGCCGCCCTCACCCGGGAAGGGCCCGGACGGCTGCGCTCCGGGAGGTGCGGGCAGCTGGGCGCGCCGGCAACCGGCTCCCCGGGGGCTGCTCTGCAGGGGCAGGCCGGGGAGAGAGCAGAGCGGCGCCGGGGGACCCGGGAGCCAGCGGAGCAGAAGCGGCGGCAGAGCCGGAAGACAGGGGCTGGGAAGGGGAAGGGGGCGCCATTTACCGGGCAGCGTGGATTTCCAGAGGTGGGGAGGCTGCGCCTGCTCTTTGGGGCAGTACATTTGGCCGTTCCAGCCGTTGGGCAGGGCCCAGGGCTGGTAGCTTTCCATGGGGAGACCCAGGGGCTCGTGGCGCGACTCGCCGGGGCCCCCGAGCCCCGGCACCACTGGCATATCCAGGTAGCCGGGCACGGGCTGGTGGTGGTGGTAAGGCCCGGCTGCGTAGCCCTGGTGGTAGAAGGCGAACTCCTTGGCGCGGGAGCTGAACTCCTCGGCCGCGGGGCCGGCGGTGTCCATGTACTTGTCCGCGAAGGCGGCGGCGGCGGCGGCCGAGGCGGGCTGCGAGCACGACTTGATGGCGTTGGGGTGCGGGCCCATGCGGGCGCACGGGTAGTAGCCGCTGCCGAAGTAGCCGTAGGGCAGCGCCGCGGGCCCCGACGAGCTCTGCGCCGCCGCGGAGCAGGGGCTGCACTGCTTGGCGGCTTCGGGGCCCGCCGGCCCCGCCGGGCCCGGGCCTCCCGAGGACGACGCGGCGGCGGCGGCGGCGGCGGCGGCGGCTGCGGCGGCGGCGGCGGCGGCGGCGGACGGGGGCGCCTCCCCCGGGGCGCTGCTGTAGGCGGCCGCGGCGCCGGGCGCCAGGGGCGCCGGGTGCGCCATCAGGTTGCGGCACTGGTTGGCGGCGGCGGCTGCGGCCGCCGCGGCCGCCGCCGCCACCGAGAAGTTGCCCCCCGCGGCCGCGGCGGCCGGGTGGGGGAAGCCCCCGCCCCCGGCCCCGGCCGCCGCCGCCGCCGCCGCCGCCGCCGCCGCCGCCGCCGCCCCTTCCATGTTCTTGTTAAGCTCGTCGGCCACCAGGCCGCCGCCGTTGTCGTAGAGAAACATGACGGTGGGCTCGATCCAGCGGGGGTGGAGGAGCACGGAGGCTGTCATAGCCCGAGCCGCATGGAGGAGACCCCAGTGGCGCTGTTTTAAAAAGCCCCCAAGAAGTGAGGAGCGCGCGGCGCGGGGCCGGGGCCCGAGCGAGGGGGGCGGATCGCGCCCCGCGGGGTCGCGCCAGGCGGCCGCCCATTGGCCCGCCCCCTCCGCCCCGCCCCGGCGTATGCAAAGCGGGCGGCTCGGGCCCCGGCGCCGCGCGGGGCACCCGCGGTCCCCGCCGCGGCCCGCGCCGTCCCCAGCGCCAGCGCTCGCCGCGCGGCCGCTCGCCGCTGGCGGAGGGCAGCGCTGGGGCCGCGGCGGGCGGGGGCCGAGCGTGGCGGGGGGGCCGGGGGCAGAGCGGCCGCTTCAGCCTCCTGGCCCTTTCCCTGTCGGGGGGACCGAGCAGTGCGACACAGCTGGGAGGGCACGCGGGAGCGCCGCGGGGCTGTGATCTGGGGAGGTAGGGACAGGCCAGGTAAATTTTCCAGTGGTCAGGAATGAAAGACTGGCGAATATGGACCGGCCTCCGTTAGGCTCGATGTTTCTTGAGCTGTCTGGGCTTTTTTTGTTTCTTTTTTCCAGGTATCGGTGCGTCTTGTGCGGGAAGACCATGGACGGATATCGTCGTTTTTGGCTTTGAAAACGTCGCGATTTTGCCCTCCTCCTGGGGGAGCTGGGGCAGGACTTTTGCTCCTTGTGGACTCCTGCGGATATGCCGGGCTCTGAAGTCCCGGGACATCCCATTGAGAAGCTTGGACTGCATTTAGGAGCCCGCGCACATTCCGGTCCACAGTGTCAGCGAGGAGTTTCACACACTCGCATTTAGGCCCACACGCTCAGACTGGCTCCTCACACCCCGCAATGACACACACACACATGCATGCACACACTTGAGTGTACCCTGATGCTCTCTGTTAGATACGAAGCCTCTTCTTCGATCTGACCTAATTCTTCCTCCTACTCCAGAGACTTGGACGTGAGGAGAGCTCCTTTCCCTTAAGCTCCTGTCTCCGCAGATCCGCCGGCTTCTCCTGCAGGGGCTGAAGAGGAGCAGGCCATAGCTGGGCTGCTGGCCCCGGCTTCAGCCCCAGCCCTGCAGTCCTATGCAGGCTGCTCCATAGAGCTCGGCCTGACTCTTCAGACATCCGAGATTCCACTATTGGATTCCGTTTTGGGAAAAGAGAAAGAGGCTCTTTGGGGTTACTTCATACCTTCCCTCAAGCTATGAGTTCCAGCCCAGCGGCCAAGAAGCAGCCAGAAAAGTCTTTTCTCTGTGCCTGAGAAGGGCAACCCTTGCCTGAG
Source organism: Ctenodactylus gundi (assembly GCA_004027205.1). NCBI lineage: Eukaryota > Metazoa > Chordata > Mammalia > Rodentia > Ctenodactylidae > Ctenodactylus > Ctenodactylus gundi. Next base: position 838,108 of record PVKB01000295.1, on the reverse strand, counting down.
AACACACGGGGGCTGGGTGCTGGCACTGGGAGAGCTAGGCAGCAGTCCCTCTGGTTCTGCCATGTTTTGATGAGGGTTCTGGGGATCCTGCTCCTTTGGGGTCCCATATTTCCACTTCCGATCACGCAACTGTGAGCTTGTCAGATGCCCAGAAGGAGAATCCTTCAAAGCGAAACTGGGTACATTCGGGAACATTCGAGCTGGGAAGAACACTGGACTCCCTTCTACCCCAGACGTCCTGGTGAGCAGCCAGACTCGGACCTGCCCTCCGGTCCCAGGTTGCAGCCTCAGCCCTAAACTCAAGCACTGTGCATACTGCCAGGCTAGTCTGCTGCCTAAGCCCTTTGGGCTTCCTGTAGGGTCCAGACCAGTGAGGCTGGGCTCAGGCTTTTATCTGCCCAGATTCTGGGGTTTGTCCTGACCAATGTAAGTGTCGCCCAATAAAACCTTCTCTGTCCTGAGACCCTCCCCCACACCCAGTGTGCCCTTTCCCTCTTGACTTTTTGGCAGTTCTGGGTAAATATTGATTTGCCCCCAGTTTACCTTCTCCCTGACTGGCCATTTGCAGCCTAAGGAACGAGCCTGTGTAAAGACCTGATTTTTGTGTTACTTTCCGGCCATTTCGTCCCCCACCCTCTTCCTCCTTCCAAGTGGCATTGTAAAACTCACAGTGACAAAGAGACAGGGTAGGGTTCGAGGTCTCAGTTCCAGGGGACTTGAGGGCCGTTTTACATACGGGTCAGACACGGCTGGAGGCCAAGGTCAAGTTGAAAGTTGCAGTCTAGTCAGCGTGAGAAAACTGCCATCCCAGCCTGGGGACGAAGGCAGCTGTGCGGTGTCTGCGAAAGGCCCACTGCCCATCTCCCCTCACCCTTGATTTGCTTTTCCATTGGAATTTTTTGCTTCTTTCTCTATTTGGCTACTCAGTATTTTTTGCTGCCTTGGTAGAGTTTTTGGGGTGGTGTTTACCGATTCTTCTTTTCTGCCTCCGCCCTGCTCTTGGCCGGGGCTTCGAGCCTCTTCTGTTTTCCAGCCGGTCTCAGAAAAAACGAAAACACAGCTCAGGAAGCCCCCACCATGCAGCGCCCGTGCTGGCTCACCTCTGGCTGTGGAGGGGCTGCTGGTGCACCCGGCCTCCAAGGCTACTCTCCCTTCTTCCCTCCCCCCTCACTTCACTGGAGCCGGGAGACCTGCGCATTGCGACTGCCAAAGTCGACTGGGTCCCTCCACACCAAAAATGGTGAGACAAGATCATCTTGTCTGCTGAGAAGGCACCAGCAGGTTTGTCTGGGAGGGACGGCGCCAAGCTGGGAGGGAGGAAGGCTTTGGGGTTGTATCTCTAATTCGCTCGGCTTTGCTTCCCCTTCCAAGGAAGGGTTTGGGCCTGGATTATTGAGATTTATGTCTCTCTATCAATTTTTTAAAGAAACTCTCAAGACATGGCTACTTAGAGGGAGGCAGCTTGCTTGTGCCCTTCTTGTCTCAAATCTCAACGTGTACAGATGATGTGATTTTTCTACCAGGCTTGTCAATGGTGTCTTGGCGTGCCTTTACTGTTTTTAAATGCCTGCGTGTCCTGCTAAATATTGAGTTGTAGCCATCAATCAGTGGGAATGGTTTATAAAATTAGAAGGAGTTCTGTGAATAATTGTTGGTCTGAGTTTCTAGAATTTCAACTCACTTTGAAACAGGAATGATCTCCCTTCTGCCTTTCACTGAGCAAGATCAGAGATTCATTAATGGCTCCCAGTATGGTTTCTTACTCCACCAGGCATCCACCAAACTGGTTTACTGTGGCAAAAGAGAGGTCGGAGGGCAATAAAGACTAACTTGTAAGAAAAAAGCACAGACTCTCCCAACATTCTGCCTCTTTCCCCAAAGTCAAGGTCAAGATTTGTTTGCCTGCCTAACTAGTTGGGGTATAAGCTGAGAATCACAGCGGGTTTTTTTTTTTTTTTTTGTTGTTGTTGTTGTTGTTTTTTTGTTTCCCAGGCTCTTAGGGATTTTTACATGATTTATAGGAAAGCACCATCAATTTAATCCTCAAATTCCTCAGGGGTTAGGCTAAGAAAGCCAGGGAACACACTGGGATCTTTGGCAGCAGTGACCACTGGAGTAAAAGAGCCAACAGGGTTGTTCGAGTGGAGGTGCCCCGGCAGTTATTCTTCAGGTCGCCCTGGTACTCGTCAGATTTCCCTGGAGTTGCCCTGAGGAGGCAGTGTGGGCAGGACCTGACAGCCCCAGCTGCAGCACAACCTTGTGTTCAGAGTTTCTAGATCCTTTCTCTGGCTTCAAGACACCTTGGATTCTTACCTCTTGGGGCTGAGGCAGGGCACCCGGTCGGCCTTGGCTGCACTACAGCCTCGCATTGCAGAAAGAGACCTGGGCGCCAGTCTGGCAGTGGAACCTCCATCTCCCGGGCTTGGAAGAGGAAAGGACAAAGAGAAACCAGGTTTTAATCGAGTTTGATTTTCATTTGCAAATGAAATTTACCTGCTATCACTTTAACTCGGAGGAGACTGTCAGCGCTGCTCTCTGGCACTACTTCTGTGCATCTCGCCAACATTAGGATAAACATTCCTTGGTTGGTTTTAAAGACACTTTGTATTTCAGGATATTCATGTGTTTCTAATGTATCCAAGCAGCTTTACGAGCCACATTTGCAGAACATCTTAACCCTCTCCCTTCCACCCTAGGGGAGAGACTGGGGGGCTGGGGAGGCAGAGATAATAGCAAAGCAAGAAAAATCCAGAAAAAAAGGGGCTGAGACTGGCTAGAAATGAGAAGGAAGGGAACACAGCAAACCACTCGGCGAAGGGAGGACTGCTTTGTTTGTGGCATGCTTTTGGGGGGAATATTCTCCTATTCCCACCAGGGTGACCTGAAACTTGGGTCACAGTTGGCCACTGGGCAAGGAAATGGCACATCCTGTTACCCATTCAAGCATCTGTTTTAGATGTTTGTGCATTTGAAATAATAGTGAGGTAGTGAAAGGTGCAAGGCCGAGGGCGTCGTTGGGGACCATGGGAAGACGCTGCGCTGTGGCGACCCAAGGCTAACTCTTGAAAAGGAAAGTGCGGGTCTGCAAAGACACACACAGAACCGCTTTTGCATTTACGATTCCTTCGTGGGGTGGTTTTTGAGAAAAGCAATTTTTTGGAGTTCTTTCGGTGCCTGCCAGGTTCCATCCCTTACCACAAAGCCACTAGGGCAGCGGGGTTTCAGGAGAGATGGCAGAAACCCAGGCAGACCACTAGTTCCAACACCACTGGGTTCTATTCCCTCCAGAAAGCCCTTGAGAAGGCAGCTCTCCCTCCCCTTCAGAACAACCAACCCCAAAGCTCAGGCTCCCGCGAGCTGCACCCTTCCGCATGGTGGCACCCAGTGGCCTCTACTCCTCAGGGTTGGTGAAAACTGGGAGAGGCGACGCAGCTTTGGCTCCTGAGATCCGGCCCTGGGAGCCGGCCATTCAGGTGATGGCGGGGGCACTCCCAGCCCGACGCATCGCCGTCTGCTCTTCGCGGGACCTGGGAGCAACCCCGCAGAAGGGCCGACTGCAGGTGAGAAGGAGGCCGAACGCTTTTCTGGGAAGGGCCAGCAGCTTCGCCAGAAGACAGACCTTCCTCTCCCCGCGCGGCACGGCCGGCTGACCCAGCCCGCGGGGAGGGAGCTCGCTGTCGTGCGGCCAGGGCGCTGGGGAACGCGGGGCAGCCGGGCATCCCGCGCAGCTGCGGTGTAAAGAGAAACGGGAGCTTCTGTGCCGGTCGCTGCCTGCCGCTCCAAGGGCGACGGGACACCTACCCGGCCCCACTCGCGCTCCATGCTGACTCCCGCAACAAGGCAGGAAGCTCTCGCCGGGCTGTGGATTTCTCGTGTCAGCAACAACTGAAGACGTGGGAGCGAGAAGGAAGCGCAGGCTTGGCACGAAAGCCGGCCCGTCGGGCCGCGGGAGCCCAGCGCTCGCGGGAGCTCGCGCCGCGCAGGACCCGAGAGGCTCCCCACTCCCGACCCGGCCGCGGATTCGGAGGCGCAAAGCAAGCGGAGAAAGGGGCTGGCCAGAGCAGCCACCAGGAAGGACGCTGGACCCCTGCGAGTACACACTGAGGTGTGCTCAGACTTGTACGGGCATTTGATATATATATATATATATATATATATATATATATATATATATATATATATATCTTAATCGTAACGATGTGCGCGCCCTGGCATGCCCGCGTAGCCGCGCACCGCAGGCGCAGGCACGTGCTCATGTCCGGTGTCGCGGGTGAAATGCAAGCGCCAAACCAGACCCCAAGAAAGATACTGGGCCTCCTTAGAGCAGCCTGATGGCACACTCCTTGGCGGCCGCTGGTGCGTCCCCTGCCCAGTCCGATTTTGCAGACCATTCTCCCGTTTGCGCACACACCTGTCCTCGGCCGAAGGGGAGCGCCCGTCTGGCGTCTGCCACCACCCTGAGCTGGAGCTGGGGACCCTCACTGGGCCGGCCTGGCCAGCCAAGCTGCTCTTCTGGGCCTGGGGATGGGGGGTAGAGTCCCGCTTGGCCCAATACTCAGGGAAAAGGAGAAATTCAAAAAAAAAAAAAAAAAACGTTTTAAAATAAAAACTTTTGGTATTAGCTTATATAGGTATTTATTTACACTTCTGCGAGGGGGCAGTAAGGATGCACCATTAGCCTCCAACCTTGGGTTTGGATATTCGATTTTTGGCTCAGGAAAGGGAATTTGCTCACAAGAATGCTTCAGCGATCGAGGGCTGTTTTCTGAGAAAGAAGTAGAAGAAACAAACAAACAAACAAACAAACAAGGTTGTTTTCTGGTAATAGAAATCAAAGAGCAAGCGGGCAACTCCGGAAGCTCTTCAACAGATCACCTTCTTTTCTTTCTGAAGCTCCTTTTGCCCAATACAAAAACTTTTATTAATTTTTTTTAGGATACATACAGATACAGAAGTGCAATGCATCCCTCTGTGACCGCCTTCTAAGCCTTCTAATCTCAGCCCCGTTATCTTTTTGTCCTGTGTGTTTCTCTGTCCACTGGCATTCTTTTCATTTATATTTAAAAATAAATCCTAGACATCAAATCACTCCACTCTCAAGATAGGATTTTAATAATATGTTATTTCAAGATCCAGATAAGGGACTTGAGTTGTTTCATTTGCAATGAAAAAAGAACTTACTTTTCCACTCAGGAGATACATGGAACAAAGGGGTGCCGAGTGGGGTTGCATTGTGACTGAAATTTTGTATGTGTCTTCTTTTAAAAATATATAAATATATAGAGAAAGAGATTTATATTTTCCTTTGGCATGAGCAAGTCATCTTTTAATCAAGATTTTTGAGGGCTACAATTAGGATTTCAGGGGAGAAGAGAAGACATGCCCCTATCCCTTTTGTGTCTTAAACTGATAGATCGTTACTTCTTAGTGGGCCAATGACTTTTGCCATTTCAATGCTTCTCTAAGCCTGGTAGAAACCCCAAAGAAAGAGATTTCTGGTCACTTAAGTAGAAGGAGAAAGTCTGTATTGGAGTGGTTTCTCCACACAGAGACAACAGTTTTCCAGAAAAAAAGCAAATCTATGTATTTAAGGGAAAAAAAAGCCCTCTTCACAATAAGTGATTACAAAAAAGAATTAATGAAGGCTTTGTGATTTTTAACTTTGTTTTTAATTCAGTGGTCTGGTTGGCAAAGGGGATGCATGTTCTTACCAAGTGAACTCTGAAGGTAATGTAATGAAAAGCCCTTCCAGCTTTAGAAACCAAAAAGTAAATAGCAAACTATCAAATTTGATGAGTCCTCTCTGGGCTAGCTGCTTAATAAGGTCTCACCTAGTCCTTCCCACAGCAGAGTGTTGGATTGTTTATGGTTTCTTACATTTTGGAGGGAGTTGTTAAATATTTGAGACAATTTTACAGTAAGCGTGTCTAAGTCCTTATGGTATTAGAAAAGAGCTATTTGACCAAACTCATTAGGGGTACATAAATTAAACAAGAGGAGAAATTTAGTATTACATATTTTAAACCAGTCTCTAAAAATTCCAAATCTACGTGGCAAAAAGCCTTAGAGCTTCCTCTCTTACATCCCCTGACGTGCAGCCCATCTGGCACGAGCAAGATCCACCCTTACCAGGGCCAGGGCCCTGATGGTGGGAGTACCAGGCCCCTGATGCTAGGATGGAGTCTGACCTGGGGGTGAAGGTTTGGGCCAGGCTCAGAGTCAGGGTGGAGACTACAGGGGTGACAATGGCAACATTGGGGAGAAGGGAAAAGAGGCACCATAAACAGGCTGGGAGACACAAAAGAAGGGAAAGGTGGAAGAATAACAGCAAACAACAAAACCATCATTCCAACAAAAGTTTAAGCCACAGCTGCCCAAGGAAGGCCTGTATTCTTAAAGCTCTGCAGAAGCCAGCTCTCTGCCTAAGCTTGCTTTTTACTGAAATCTGGCTGGGGCCCCGCTGGTGAGTTCCGTTTGCAGCTTAGACTGAAAGCCTCCCTGTGATTTCTGCAACTACATAAAAATAATCTGGGCTTTGAGAACCTGATTAGGGTCCAGAGTTAAATGCAAAATTGAATTGCACTTACGGAGCCCAGCACACCAGATTCTGGCTAATATCGGCTTTGGATGCATAGGTCGGGAACTGAGTTGGGGACGATGCCTCAAGCCTGCTAGCAATTATGTGCTCTCAGCCACTTTTAAGAAGGCCATATTTCTTTACATTTTTAGGATCTAATGTGAGGTTATGTCGGGTCATGGGACCCTAGGCTGGTGCAAAGTAATTTGGTGTCACTGAGAGCAAGCAGACTCGTTCGTCACCCTGAGGAATAGAAGTCCCATTGCTTGTGCTGAGAACAGGGCAGAGTGGTTATTTGCACGGCTGGGAGTGGGAGTTGTGGGATCCAGCCAGGAATCCAGTCCAAGGCAGGTGGGCTGGGAGGGGGTGCTCCTGATTGAGCAATCAGACTAGGCACCACCAGCCCATCTGAGCTCAGCATGGGAGCTGGACCACTCCAAGCTCTTGGATCCTGAGTTCGTTTGCAATTCAGGTCTCAGGTTTTCATGCCCTGAAGTTAAATCTGGTTAGACCAGCTGTAGCCCGGTCACTACTCATTATTGCTTCAGCAGTCTGGAGCTTCATTCAGTAAAACCTAAGGGAGTCTCCCTAACTGAGGGGATAAACTTCGTCCAATCATTAGGTAATAGGGCAGGGTGAAGAAAACGGAGCCACAGATCTAGTACCCTTTGAGGGGTACGCCATGACAGGGCTCATGATTTTGAAGTGTGTCAAGGTATTTTGCCTAGAATCATCTCATCCACAATTTCTAATTACTTTCAGATTTTTGGGGGGCTTAAAGGGGATTAGGGATGAGGGTAGAACACACAAAAAAGATTCCCTAAAACCTCCTTTGCAAATCTGAAAGAGTCCAAGCCCTGGGGAGGAGTACTGGTGGGTGTGGAGAAGGGACCTTGATGGCAAGATGAGGAGAAGCCACTTCCCACAGCCCTAGCCAACTGGTCCTTGTACAAAGGGAAGAGGGGGTGTCCCTCCTTCAGAAGGCAACTCCCTACAGCCATCACTGTCTCTGGCAGTCCTGGGCCCCAGAAGGCCTAGAAAGCTGCAGAGGAGCTGCTGGCCTAGTTGTGGCTCAAAGTGTCTTGGAATTTATGCATTTAAACTCATCTTTCTGTACTATCGGTTAAAGGGGCATGTGGTGTCACTCTTCTTCTAAGAGGTATAAGGCCACAACAAAGGGAGAGTAGGAAGAACTTAGACTTAGCAGCCAGCCTGGAGGCTTTCTGCAAGGGGACCCCCATCTGAAGCAGGTGAAGCCAGGAGCTCCCGTGGGCATTGCTGGGGCACAGGAGGAGGTGTACACAGAGTGCTACTTCAGCCTTAAGTTTAAGATCCATAGCTTGGACCAGGAAGGCAAAGAGGAGACAGGGCTCTGCACATGGGCCTTCCTTCTGCAAGGTCATCCTGAGAAAGCAGAGACCTTCATTGAAATTAGAAACCAGGAGGCAGCCTGGACAATGGCTCGTCCAACAGCTCCATAACAGAAAAGGGGACAAAAATGCCACCTGTGTTCCCTGGGAAACTGTGCTCCAGTGCTCAGTAATATGTCTGGCAGCCCTTAGTCTGTAGCTGGAGAGATGTTCCTGCCTCTAGCCTCACCTGGCTTCTGCCTCACCTGTTGGTTCCAGAGCCGCTCAGGGTGCTCCAGGACAGCCCATACATGGCACTCAAGAACTCTGGCCATTTTAGGATCAGGAACCACAGGAAGAGTTGGATAGGAAATTGGGATGCTAGGCTCCAAGAGGTCAGCCAGCTATCCTCACTCCCACATGGAAGGAGGAAAGCTGACAAGACCTGGACATGTCCTTTCAAGGTGGAAATGACATGCTATCCAGGAGTGACAGCACAGACCCAGACTTGAGATCTTTAAGACGGTGGAGAAAGCACTAGAATATACAACCGGTCACCAGGGAGAGGATGTCTCTTTGCAGCCTCCCGCCAGCGCCCGGGGCCAGAGGTGCTGGGCAGATGCTGCGGGAAGTCGCTGCAGTTGCGATCTCTTCCCACTAGATGTCTTCCCAGTTAATTGGAATAGCAAGTCTCTCATTGTCCCAGGGTTGAGACTCGGTTTCCCCTGCCACTTTTTGAAGTCTGGTGTTTCCTTATGAAAGCAAACTTTTTCTTTTGTTTCTTATGCCCTGGTCCTTGCTGGCGCTCTACATCCTGGCTCTGGAAATCAACCAGAATCAAATGTTGGCTCCCCGCGGGCCCGCGTGGGACCGGCTCACGCCATTGGAATCTTTTTATGACCTTTGATGTGTTTAAATAACATGGCAAGGCTGAGCACACACCTCGGATTAAACTTTAATCGGCTGCAGTCAAGGTCGCCCAGGTGGTAAACGCGTTTCCTGCGACTTCTCCTGGTGGACACTGTGGGGTCCAAGGTCTGGGGGCACAGCCCAGGGCCCCTACCCATGTTCTCCGATCTCTGCCCAGGCCTGGGTGGGGGCTAAAACTGAGGCCACCCCATGGAGCTCCAAAGAGCACTGAGGAAATGGGGTCGGAGGTGGACACACAGGGTGGGCTAATGACCCAAGCACAGCTTTTATAGCTGCTCAGACAGAATAGTTAAAAATTCTAAAAGGCACTTTCAATTTCCCCTGACTCCAGAGAACGGTTGAAGTTCTAAAGTCATGGTCAGAGCCTGATTATTTCCCCCAGTGTGGCTGCTCAACGGGGAACAAGAGGGTTTCTGGTAATAATGGCAAAGGCAACTTAACTGATTGTCCTGAGGGTCATAGAGCTCATTAGCATTATTAATTAGGTCAGGATCTAGAACGCAGGCTATGATGGCCCTTCCATTTGTCAGGCCTCTTAAGGTTAGTTTAATTTCATCTGCATGAGTCACTGGGTCTGAACATGAGTCTGAGCCCATACACCTGTCATGGAGAATTGTCTTGGGCAATATTTAAGAAAATATCCAAGGACAGAACAGTATGGATAGTGAAGGCCTCCATTGTGCTTTTTAAGGCTTGTCTGGAAGGACAGAAGAGTCATCAGTGATTTCCTTTTCGAAGAATTGGGGGGGCAGAGGGTTAGAATGGAAAATTCATTCTCCACCACCCCAGAAGGAAATTCTTTTGAGTTATTTATGAATGCACCAATTGTAGGTGTTATTCATTGGGGTTACAGAAAATGGGGCCCCCATGTATCTCACAGCCAAGCATTCTCCTGGGGAAATTTCTCCACACATTAAACCAGATTTCCATTCAAGGAAAAACACTAAAATGTGGGCCTCAAGTCTTGGACCTCAGCCTTACACATATCAACTCTTTTCTATTGTCTCAAAATAAAGTCTAATCTTTAATTTTCTACCAAGCCGTGAGTGCCTGAGGGTTTGTAGGCAAGACCCCAACACACTCCGTCCAAGGGAGAGATTCCCATGGCCCCTAGCTATGGTGACAATAGTATTTTTCCTTTACCAGTGTCTTTAGTTTATTTGTTTATCTAGTGGTGCTGGGGCTGGAACCCGGCTTCCCACATGCTAGGCCAGTGTTTAGTCGCTGAGCTACATCCTCAGACCATTGTTTATTACTTCTCATTCTCAAGTGTCAAGAAGCTTCATATAACCAGACTGGGTAGATGGCCTTTTGTGCTAGAGGCAATATTATCACTAAAATTTGTTTTAAAACTTCTTCATAGAGCCTTGTGGGAGCTGGTAATACTCTGTATCTTGATCCTTGTAGTAGTTCTACAAGTGTATACATACATAAAAATTCAGTGAGCTGGGTGCTTAAGACTTGTATGCTTGCCTATATGTAAGTTATATGGCAATAAAATTTTTTTAAAGTGCTTTCCTGTAACGATCTGTGAAGTAGGTCCCGAGGTTATTATAATCATCACTGTTTTATGCACCAGGCAACTATGACTCAAGGGAAGGTAGCAAGTCCCAAACCCCGTGGATAAAAATAACTGCCGGTACCCTCTCCCCCTATTCCCGAGAGGCTGTGTCTCCTGCAGAATCCTGGGGAGGCAGGAGCCATCTCACTCTCCAGATGCATTTCTCAGGGAAATGAGGAAGCGCAGCAGCCTGAGCCCTCGCAGTTAGTGAGCCTGGCCTGCAACCTCAGCACTACTGGAAGGAAGGATGAGGTGGAAGAATCCTAAATTTGAGCCCAGCCTGGGCAATTTAGGGACATAGCATCAAAATCAAGTATAAAAATGGGCTGGGATGTAGTTCAGTGTGAAGGCCTTGGGTTTGATCCCTAGTAGCCTTCTCCCCACAAAAATTAGAGGCCGGAGAGGGGCCTACTCCCCCACCCCATGGCCTTGGCCTCTCAGGAAGAAGGGCTTCCCAGGGCTCCCAGCTTGCTGTGTTTTCTTCTGCATTCCTGCTGCAAGTGTCTGTGTGATTGTCACACCTAAATCGACCTTCCCCTGCTTGTCAAAAGCAGCAGCACTGGGGTTGGGGGTGTCCTGCAATAATGGTGCTTGCAGTCAGATGGCTGAAGACACAGAGAGCGGTTATTTATTCCAGGCACGGTGGCAAAAGACTTCCAAAAATATCGAGCCGAGATAGTTTATTGTCCAGCCTGCCTGCAGCCTGTAATTACGAGTCGAGATACTTAACGTGGGCGAGGGCATTAGCCGCTTTCGCTGTCGCAAACCTTCGCTGGGGGCGGGGAGAGGCCAGTCTGGAGATAATTACGTCGTCGCGCAGTCGCAAACAACCCTCGGCTCTTATTGTAAACGGCCCTGGCCATCTTTAAGAGAAGCCAAGAAAGCGTTGGGAATGCGTCTCAAGGGACACTGGCTTTCCCCCTCTCCCGCGTTGTTCGAAGTGTCTGCGGGGTGTCTTCCGTGGCCGAGGGGGTCCCTTCAGAGGTGCGGCTCCCGCGGGCGGGTCCGGGTGCCTGCGCCCTTGGAGGTCAGGCCGGCGCGGGCCGGGCTCTGGGTGGCCGGGCTCTGGGTGGCTCCTGCGGCTGTCGTGGGCAGGTCAGGTGTCGCGCCGTTCAGGAGGTCCTGGCGTGTCCCCCACACCCCCATGAGGCTCAGGCTCGGCTACTCGGAATGTCCCTGTGGCCACTAGGCCGAGATCCGCTGCTTAACCCCGGTGGGGTGGAGCGCGGGCCAGCTCTCGCAAGGCCGACCCGGGATGAACTTGCTATTTCGGGTTCCCAGGGCTGGGGGCCCAGAACAGTTGGGACGGGGACCCCCGCCTCCGTCCTCGGGCCGGCACGTCCGTGCCCTGAGCAGGTCATTTCGCGGAGGCGGCCGGGGCCACCAGGAAGCCTGTGAGGTCCGATGCTGGCGCCTCCCTCCATCCCACGAGGCACATTTGGGGTCCCGCGTGGAGGCTGCGGTGCCCGGCAGTCCAGCGAAAGCAGTCGCCATTCGTAGCAACTGCAGGCGTGCCGGGCTGGCCTCAGGAACCACGGTGCGGTGCAAGGGCAAACCTCAGTCCTAGTGTCGGGCAGGGGCGTCTCAACTCAAGCTCAGTCTCTGGGAGGCTGGTGGCTGTCGCGGGTGCCGCCGGGGGGGGGGGCTTGTTTGCCGGAGGCGGGCAGCCTTTGGGCGCCGGCCTCTATTGGGCCTATGTCCTTTCTTTCTCCTTAAAGACATTTCGAAACGCCTGGTAGGCCCGCTGATTCAAATCAAAACAGAAGTGTGGGGCACTCCTTGCGAGTCGTGGGGCGCGTAAGGAAACATGTTTGGGGTTCAGGGGGCATTTTCTGAGGCCTGGCAGCACTTTGGGAGCCGGGCCCTGAAGAAATAGGAGGGTGTGGAAGGATCTGTGAGAATGATAAAATCCCAGAGCGGGAGAGGCTCATGCGGAGAAGAAAAACAAACCCTTGTGGATGTGATCTGTTCCTGCTCCAAATGCATCTTCCACAGAGAATCCCTCCGGGCTACAGTTACTGAATCTTGGGGTCTGATGAGGCGGGCACTGCCAATATTTCTTATGAGAATGCAAGCTCTCACCAGAGATGGAGAGAACAAGGGGCCCTGGATGGCTGCACCCCAAAATAAAGAGTGACTCTGCATAATCAGGCTCCCCAGACTCCCCCTAAGACCCAGAGGCGGGAGTTGGTTAAGCAGCAGCTCTACAGCTCAGGGCTGACTAAAGCTTTTAAATAGTTTCCTCTTGTTTTTTTCTTACCCGCCCACATCTCTCATTCTTGTGTCCCACTGCAAGGGGCTTTCAGCTTTGCTTCCAGCCCTTACCTGGATTGAACAGAGTCTGGAAAGGTTGAAGAAAGGTCTCACTAGTGGTTCCTGAAGTAGCTACCTTTCACAGTCTGAAAAGCTTTAACCATGCTTGTCCCGACAGCTTGTGGCCTTAACAGCCCACGATATGCTTGGTTTTGTGTTGTCTTCCTTTGTTTTTTAGTTTAGTTTTTTTTTATAATAAAAATTGAGCCTAGGATATCGCACTACCCTACATCCAAGTCCCCACTTTTGGTTTTGATTTTGAGGCAAGTTTTCACTAAATTGCTAAGTGGCACAGGCTGGGCTTGAACTGTGATCCTTCTGCCTCAACCTCCCAGAATGCTGGGGTTATAGGCCTGGCCCACTGGGCCCAGCTATATCACCTTTCTACTACCCAGAGGTTCTTGGTTACCCGAGAGACTGAGCTGAGTTTCCCAAGGAGAAGTATACATGGAGTGGGGGTGGCCATTGTTTCTATAAATTTCTTGGCTCACCTCAAAATCAGTGCTTCTAGGGGAAGGGAGGATGCGCTGTGTCCTTTTATTGCTGCCTTGAATGCAATTTTCTTTTTCTCTTTCTCTCACACAGAAGCATGGGTGTCTAAATGCCCTCATAGCAGTCCAATATTTGATCCTCCAGAGGAAGTGAATGCCATCAGGGCCTTGCTCGCAGTCCTCCGCCTCTTCTGGAGCCTCCAACAAAGAGCCCAGGGAGACACACAAAGACCCAGCGGCGTCTCAGAGTGTCTTGCTACTGGAAATGACTCTGCCTGGGATCCAGAGTCCAAAAATGGTGAGTGGTTTTTCTCCAAAGGTTGCTTGGGTCCTGAGACTGGGGAAAGGCTGAGCTGGGCTGCCTGGATGGGGAAGGACCCTCCCTTGCAGCTGCATGTAACTGGAGAAAGATGAGTAAGGAGTCTTGAGAGACTCAAGGAAAATGGGTGAGTAGAATCACCGGGAGGACCTGCCTAGATTTCTCAGCTCTCTAGATTCCCTGCAGGAGGGCTTCTCTGGTTGGGAGTACTTATTGCCAATTCTAGTTCCAGATCAGGAAAATTGGAGCCTTGCTTAAGTCTTTTCCTAGAAGCCCTGTGCTCATTCTTTGGCTTTCTGGTTTCTATTAGCCAGGGGCTTCATGTAAGATAATCTGGGTTTCTCCCTCTGACCTCCAAAACATGTAATTTGGGGGGAGATACTGTATTTAAAATGCCAGTCCCAGTAATGAGCCCAGCTTAGCAGTGTGAGCTCCTACCCTCCCCTTAATGAACAGAGCTGTCGAGAAATAATTTCACTTTGATCTAGTTTGTGACCTGAGTTTTTGGCTTAAAGAAGACTGGGCAGCTAATTGGATTCTTCAGTCGCCTTTAATCTCCACCTCAACACTTGGAACCTGACCAAGCCGAATTAAAACAAGTCTGATAAACAAGATGTAGCGGGCTCCCATGTTAACAGCGACAAAAAAGCCACCACCACCATCACCACCACTGCCACCACGGTGGGGTTTAATGATCACAGCGTGGTTGACACCTCACAAAACCATGAGGCTGTAGGCCCCCAGAACCTGAAGCGCGGAAGTCTTCAGAATCCTTCCCCCCTCCTTCCCGACACTCTGGATGTGTCTAATTAGAAAGAAAAGGAGGGGTAGAGAGAGATGGGGAAGAAAACTCACAGTTGGTGCAGGAGGCAGGGTTGGCGGTTCATCTCACGTGGAGGCAGGACGTCCACAAGATTCTGTCCCTGGGAGAGGAAGCGGGAGGGCTGGACAGTAAAGATTGCAATTTGAATTTCCAACTGTGCTCCAAGAGTGGGGGGTGCAGGAGGGAAACAGGATATGAGGGGCAGGGTTAGACAGCCTGAGGGGCTTGGAATCATGGGTTTTATTTAATCTTTTCGGATGCCAAGGTTTTGTGTTCTTGGAGGCAAAGCAGGAAAGAAGGGGTCTGCTGGCGCCTCCCTCTTCTTAGTTGAGGCCTGAGAAAGGATTCTCCGGGGCTCCCATCCTGAGGCTCCAGTCTGCTTTCTCCCTTAATGGCTGGGGGTGTCCTGAGGGAGTGCTTCCTTTAGGGTGGTGGGCTTTGCTCTTGGCCAGAATTTCTCAAGCAACTTGGACACTATTGACATTCCGGGCCAGATAATCCCTGTAATGGAAGCTTTCATATGCTTGTGTAGGATGTTTGGCAGCATCTCTGGCCTCTGCTTACTACATGTCAGTATCACCTACCTCAGTGGTGACAACCAAGCTGTCTCTGGACATTGCCGAATGTCCCCTGGGGGAGCAAAAATCATCTCCAGGTAAGAGCTGTCCAGTTTAAGCCACTTGAAGTAGGCATTTGTAGGGAAAAATTATTTACCCTGAAATGCACTTTGTACCATTTCAGAGAGGTAGAAAAAGGTGGGGTACCCCCTTTTCTTTTGGGGACCTTTGCAGGTGATAAACCATAAATACCTTCTCAGGGCTGTTGAATCTTCATTACAATGCCTTCAGTAAGGATTTGAGAAATCATGTAGGTGCCAAGGCATAGAATCTAAAGCACTGGACACATTGAATCTTGTGTGTGTGTGTGTGTGTGTGTGTGTGTGTGTGTGTAGCATAAATCCTGGGTTAAGAGCATCCAAGTCTTACCTTTTCTTGCAGTACCGAGTAAAAGAAGTTCCTTTCTTTGTTGTGTGTGGCCTGGAAGTAGGACAGGGACCAGAGAGCCTGTTGTCATGTTGGGATGAGAGACTCCCTGGGATGCTTTCAGGCAGCCTCCTATCTAGTAAGTGTTTTCATAGCTCTACACTTGTATCTTCCCTCCAGTCTGAGGGCCTAGTCAACTTGATTTTGAGCACTTTCCCCTTACCTAGAGTTTCTGGAATCTTTTAAGGTGTGGGAATAGGTGATTTTGACTTGATGTATTAAATAACTGCCTCTACTATTATAGTACTGATTACTTTCTTTGAGATACTAAGCGTTGAAACCAGGTCCTTAGCACTGTACTATATTCCCAGCCCATTTTGTTTTATATTATAATATTATGTTTTATTTTGAGGCAGGGTCTTACCAACTTGCTAAATTGCCTAGATTGGACTTGAACTTGAGATTTTCCTGCCTCTGTTTCTCTAGCCCTAATAATGCAGGACGCTCCCTCTGAGCTACATCCCTAACCTATTTTTATCTTTTATTTGAGACGAGGTCTTGTTAAGTCACTGAGTTGCCCAAGTTGGGTTTCTCCTGCCTCAGTCACCTCGAGTGCTGAGATTATAAGGCATAAAAAAAAATTCTTTTTTTTGAGATAAAATTTTGCTCTGCAGCCTACACTGGACCTGAACTCACTATGGAGCCCTGGTTGGCCTTTGACTCAGGGCAATTCTCCTGCCTCAGCCTCTTGAATGCTGGGATTACAGATATGTGCCACCCTACCTGGCTTATGTGGTGCCGCAGAACTGAACTGAGGTATTTAGCTCTTGACTTAGTGTTCGCCAGGCAAACGCTTTAACCGCTGGGCTATTCCTCCAGCCCTGGTTCACAGAAATTAATTCATAAAGATAGTCCTATGGGGCCTGAATATCAGTAATAACATCAACAATAATAACAGGTCAGGTTGTATGATATTTATTTATTTATTGAAGTATTAGGGATTGAACCCTAGGCCTTTGCACTGAACTGTAATACAGCCCTGTTCTCCCCTTTCCCCCATTTTTGTTTGCTTGTGTTTAGTACTGAGAATTGAGTTTGGCGCTTCACATCGAGCTATATCCCTAGCCCATTTTTTATTTTATGACCTGTCCAAAATAGCCGAGGCTGGGCTGGAACTTGAAATCCTTCTGGCTCAGACTCCCAGAGTGCTGGGCTTACAGCTCTGTACCACCAGCCCCGGCTCCCATTCTTTACCTTTATTTTTTATTTTGAGGTAATGTCTTACTAGATTGTTAAATTGCCCATGCTGGGCTTGAAGTGGCACTCCTCCTGTCTTAGCATCTCAGAGTGCTGGAATTGCAGATGTGTGTCAATTGTGTGATCTTTATCTATGTATCTTTTGCCTCTAAAAAGTCATAGTCATTTAGGACTAACAAAGCACGTTAGAGTCAGGATCTTCTGGTGTTATCTTTTGACAGAAATCACTCCGTGGGTGGTATTTAGAAAGTATTAGTTACTTTACAAATATCAACTCACTTAAACAACCTAACAACTCTAGAACTGTTGTTATAATCACATACATCTCGAAGATTGAGGAGCAGAGGTCCAGACAGGTTAGCAAGGCTATCCAGCTAGAAGGGTCCATACCAGTATTGTGCCCAGGCACAATATCCAGGATTTTTTTTGTTTTTTTTCTTTTGAGACAAAGTCTCCTTTGGTAGCTCAGGCTGGTCCCGAACTCACTCTGTAGCCCAGGCTGGCCTTGAACTCTCAGCAATCCTCCTGCCTCAGCAGCTTGAATGCAGGGATTATGGGCATGCACCACCATACCTGGCTTTTCTTTATGTGGAGCTGGAGAACTGACCTCAGAGCCTTGTGCTTGCCGGCCAAGCACTTTTAACCACTGTGCCATTCTTTTTATTTTATTTTATTTTATTTTTTGAGACAGGATCTCGCTCTGTACCCCTGGCTGGTTCTGAACTCACTGTGTAGCCCAGGCTGTCCTCCTGCCTCAGCCTCCCCAGTACTGGGATTATAGGCATGTACCACCATGCCCAGCTTTATGTGGTGCTAGGGAATCGAACTCAGGGCCTTGGTGGCTTGCAAGGTAAGAGCTTTAACTGCTGTGCCATTCCTCCAGCCCCCACTATGCAATTCTTACAGCCCTTTATTCCTTCCTTCCTTCCTTCCTACCTTCCTTCCTTCCTTCCTTCCTTCCTTCCTTCCTTCCCTCCATGTGTGCTGGGGACTGAATTTCAGGCTTCACACATGCTAAGATACTGCACTCTACCAATAAACTAAAACTCCAGTCCAGGATCTATATTTCCAGTCACCAAACTGTCTTGTTAACTTGCTGAGTAGTGACAGTGACCAAAGAACAGCTGTCAGGGCAGTGGCCCTCTCTGTGCTATGCATGCAGTCACTACCTTAGAAGCCTCTCTGAGCTAGCTTCAGCACCAGATTCTTTGTAAACTGTTGGTCCACTAATGCAGCTTTTCTGATAATGTGAAATGTAACGCTTAGCTCTGGCATTTGCTACCTCAGGAACGCGGGACACGTAATGAAGGAGGAAAAGCTATAATTGCAGAAAATCATCAGTTCTACTAACAGAAATCAGTGGCAGCCAGAGACGTTCTCCCAGGTTTCCGGCCCTGCTGGTGGCGGCTCTGCCAGGCTTCATACAGGCAGGAGCCCCAGGAGGAGGAAAGGGGCCGTTACAGAGTCATCAACCTGTCACCACGAGTTGGGTGAATATGGCCTCCGAGTGGGCGGGGCCGGGGAAGGTTACTTTCTAACCAGCTGCAGGTGGGGTCTGGCCTTCTCTACCCGCAGCCCACAACCTCCCCGGAAGAGACAAGATCAAATCAGTCCCAAAGGCAAGGCCCTGTGCATCACCTGGCATTCACTCAGCACAAGCACGGAGGACTGTACTGGCAGCAGGGCAGTCTGCAAGTGTGTGCCTGTGTGGTTTTCTGTGACAGAAAGATAGAGGAGTGAACCCTGTGCGGCCGGCCGTAGGGTCTGGCTGAAGGGGCACAGAAGGAGCCTGGGCCTTGTCCTGGGCCTGTCAGGAGCCCCTGACCTGGGCGGGCAGAGACAGTTGTCTTAACTGGAGCTGCAAGCGGGATGCTGGGAATACGCCCTGTCTGGCTAGAGGTGGAGGGTAAAGGGAGTTTTGTTCAGCACCTGATGTGTGCCAGGTGCTGTACTTTGTAGCAATCATCTCACTGGACTCCTACCACACCCCTATGAACTGAGTATTGATGCTGAGTACGAGTACTTCCAGAGCCTTAGACCTTCCTGAGGTGGAGGGTGGGTGGCTGGTACAAGTTCCTCCAGCTGGGCGGCAGAGAGCCCCTCCCTTGGTCCACTCCGAGCAGGGTGCACAGAGGAGAAGCTGAGGGCCAGGAACCCCTGCTGTTAATCAGATCAAGAGCAGTTTCCACAGGAGGCCTCTGTTTGGTAGGAGCTGCTGCTGGTGCTGTCTCCTCCTCTTCCTCCTCTTCCTCCTCCTCCTCCTCCCCCTCCCCCTCTTCCCTTTCCTTTCCTCCCTCCTGCACTTGGTAGGAATTGAACTCAGCTCAGCGCCTGTGTGCCTGTACCACACCAGCCAGCCAGCCCCTGTCACTGTTGGCATCATCCTAGAAGACACTCAGCAGTCATGAAAGTGCTCTGTTTTGTTTTTCCGAGGCAGGTCATAGGGCACTGTCATTCAGGGTGGGGCTCTGGGTGCTAAGGCCTGGATGCCCTGTGGCCAGCAGGTGGGGCCAGAAGAGCACGTGGCAACAAAAGCCCCCTCGGACCTGGGCTCAGCACAGCCGCCCTAGGCGCAGTGGGGTCCCTCCCTGCTCCCAGTGAGGACGTGTGGGGTGAGGAGGCTGGGTGGATGGGTGCTTTGGCTTCGGGGCAGCGCCCTGGATCCCCGTGCTGCAGCGTCACTTTCTGCATGATCCTGAGCAAAGCCTGGACCTTGTAGCCTGGGGAGAAAGCTAAATAATGACAACCGCACCAACTGCACGCGCTTGCTTGCCTCGTGGCTGTAGTCAGCCAACGTATTTTTAATGTCCACATACCAGACACATGGCAGCACTGTGCTAGATACTTAGCTTTCCAAAATAATTTTCTTTTTGGGTAAGTTTTATTGAAGTACTATGTACGAGAAGGTGCATGATTCCCCAGCACCACATAGCTGGGGGTGGTGGTGCACACCTGTAATCACAGCCCTTGGGAGGCTGAGGCAGGAGAATTGCCATGTGTTCAAGGCCAGCCTCAGCTACATAGTGAGTTCAGGACCAGCCTGGACTACAGAGTGAGACTCTGTCTCAAAATAAAGGTGCACAAGGGGCTGGCACAGTGATTAAAGCACTTGCCTTGCAAGCTCAAGGCGCTGAGTTCAGTTTCCCAGCACCACATAAAGTCGGTCATGGTGACACACGCCTGTAATCCCAGCACTCAGGAGGGGCTGAGGCAGGATTGCTGACAATTCAAGGCTAGCCTGGGCTACATAATGAGGACCAGCCTGGGCTACAGAGTGAGACCCTGTTTCAAAAAAAAAGTGCATCAGTCATAAGATCAGTAAGATTATCACAGAGTGAACAGCCACGTAAAGCTAGCAATAACTAGAAAAATGGAAAATAACTAGCACCTCATTATCCTCATCTCCTGCCCAGGAAAGCCTCTAACTGCACACTTTACACCAAGAAATATTTAAATATTTACTTTCACTCTGAGAGAGAGAGAGAGAGAGAGAGAGAGAGAGAGAGAGAGAGAGAGATTGCCAGGCCCAGGAGCACAGGCTTGTAAGCCCAGCATTCTGAGAGGCTGAAGCAGAAGAACTGTAAGTTCAAGCCCAGCCTGATCAATTTACCAACTCAGCAAGATTGTCTCAAAACTGAAATTATAAGGTGGGGTGGGGATACAGCTCAGTGCAAAAGCTCTGGGTTCAACCCTCTGTACCACAGAATAAACAAATAATAAAAATTAAAAAGTGAACAAGAAATTTTACTTTCATTCTGCAAAAAAATAATGCTGGGGATTTCTTGGCAATGTGTGAGGGCATTGTAAGCTATGTGTCACTACAGCACTGTCAGAAGAAGGCCCGCGCCCCTCGTCGTGTGACCTCCCTGCTGAGGACTGGGTTGTGTCGGAGTGCCTGCTTCTGGGCCTGGCTGAGCCTGGGCTTCTCCCCTTCGCTGTGGCACAGAATACCTCCACCACGTTCTGGGATCCTTCTGGGTCTCCTCTGTGGAGTGACATGATGGGGTGGCCTTCCCTCTGAGGACCATTTCTCCTGTGACCGGTGAGGGTAGATTGGGTGTGTCTTGGAAGTAATAGGTCAGCTTTCGAGTATGGCTTATTTTTGTGTTTACAATTACTAATACAAATGATATTGCAGTGATAATAATACATATTTTCCTGTGAGTGTCTCCAGTACATCTACCGAAATAATTGTAGGCCTGCAGATCAAGGTGAGACCCTAGAAATCTGGTCACAACTTTAAACAACCGGAGAGTCCTCTTAGGTTGGCCTAAGAGAAGAGTGCTGTCATTCGTGTGAGCAGAATCTTCCTACCCAGCAGTCCTTCACTTCAGGAGTAGCAGAGGGTTGTAGGATGAAGGCCCCACCCCTTGTGAGGCACTGACATGAATTCTTGCCAGAAAATTAATGCCAGCAGGAGGCCCTTCTGCACGCTAGTTTTCTGTTAGGTGGGATGATGGGTAATGATTCATTCTCCCTTTCCATGCTGCCCAGAAGTATGCTAGGATGATGCCCAGAGCAAACTATGAAACAATCAGTACCCTAATTCCGCAGAAGGGAATCCTTCAGGCCATGAGCTCTTTTCCTGTATATCCCAGGCTGGCCTCGAACTCACAGCAATTCTCCTGCCTGAGCCTCCTGAGTGCCAGGACAGGGATTTCTAGTTGAGAAAGCACTGACCATTTCTCCATGAAAGATTTTTTTGTTTGCATTTGTGATGATGGAAAGGTATGATACAAAAAGATCTTCAGTTAACTTTTTTTCAAAGCTCTATACTTCAGTTTGGTCTTAAACTCATAACATATCTCAGGCTGGCTTTGAAATCAGGTAGTCCTCCTGCCACAACCACTTGGGTGCTGGGATTGCAGGCATGTGCCACCACACCCAGCTAATCTTTATGTGGTGCTGGAGAATTGAACCCGGAGCCTTGCACATACCAGGCAAGCATTTTAACCACTGAGCTTCATTCCCACTCACAACTTGTTAACTTACAAGTTCAAGGTGATTCTGGCTTTGGCTTTGAAGCCAGAAAAATTGGATTTGAGCTCCTAGCCTGTTGCCTGCTGGTGTTATCATCTCCAGCAACTCAGGTCCTGTTTGTAAATGTTAGTTTTTCTCAACTTGAATGTGATTGTAATGGTATTACCTCATTAGCTTATGAGACTGCTGTGAAGTTTTAAGTTGTCCAATGACTACAAAGCAGTTCACATTGGGCTTAGCGTGTCTAGACACAATAATAGCTAGCTTTAATTGTGTTTTGTCAATAGTGTTATAGAATATGATTCTCAGACATGGCAGGAAAATCATTTGGAGTTTCTTAGTGAGAACATACTGAACTCTTGATACTTGTTGAACCATGGATACACCTCAAAAATATTATACTAAGTGAAAGAAGTCAGACAGGAGACCACTTGTGTAATTCTACCTACCTAAAATGTCCAGAAAAGGTGATTTTAAGAGACAGAATGTAGATTAGTAGTGGCCTCAAACTAGAGGTGGAGAGGGCTGGAAATGTAGCTTGCCTAACAAGCACAAGGCCGTGAGTTCGAGTCCTACATAAGCTGGGCATGGTGGCACACAACTGAAAATCTCAGAACTTGGGAGGCTGAGGCAGCATTGCCTTGTGTTCAAGCGAGCGTGGGACCTATAATGAGTTCAGAACCAGTGTGGACTAAAGAGCAAAACCCTGTCTCAAAAACAACATTAAATTATATTAAATTAAATTGAAAAAATAGAGGTAGGAAGGGAAATTAACTTAAAAAGTCAAGATGAATCTCAGTGTAGGGGAAGGTAGTGAAAATATTTTGAGATGGTTTTGTGATGGTAGCACCATGTGATAAAATTACTAAAAGCCACTGTACTGTACATCTGAAAATAAGTGAACTTTGTGAAATTTAAAACATTTTTTTTCTGCCAGTACTGAGGATTGAATCCAAGGCCCTGGTACTGAGCTACTTCCCTAGCTCCCTTTTAAATTTTTTTTTTTTTTTTTTTTTTTTGGTAAAAGTATTCACGTGAAATAAAATTTAATTTTTTTTTTTTTTTTTTTTGGTAAGTACATAAATTCCAAATTCTGGAACACATTAGAACTGTGGGGTTTGGGGAATTACTGAGTGTCTGTGGTCACACCTTTTTCAGAGGTTCATCCCTTTCCTATCTGACCTTTGCCTCTCTTTTCTTTCTTTCTTTCTTTCTTTCTTTCTTTCTTTCTTTCTTTCTTTCTTTCTTCTTTTTTTTGGCAGGGTCTCACTCTGCAGTCCAGGATGGTCCTCACTCACTGTGGAAAACAGGCTGGCCTTGAACACACAGCATTCCTCCTGCATCTGACTCCTGAGTAGTAAGATTACAGGTGTGCACTATTACACGCAGCTTATGTGGTGCTAGGGAATCGAACTCAGGGCCTTGAGCTTGCTAGGCAAGCACTTTAACCTCTGAGCTATTTCTTTAACCCTTAAATATTTTTCCCCATTTTATTGATATGTATAAGCACAAAATTTAAGGGTTACAATGAAGTTCAGCATTTTGTGCATCTACGTATCTTGTCTAGGTGACAAGGACTTTCCCTCTCTCCTTTTGTTCCTACCACTACCCACTCCTCCCTTCCTCCCCACCCTACCCTCCCTGGTTCACTTTGTTTTTTGTTTTAGGTTCTATGAGAGAGTTGTGATCTGGGTTTCTCATATCAGAGAGACCATTCGATGATTCACTTTCTGCTTCTGACTCACTCTTAAATATTTTTTAAATTTAAAAGATTTTTAAATTTTATTTTGAGGTCACCAAGTTAACAAGGCTGGGATTGAATTTGCAATCCTCCTGCCTCAGCCTCCTAGAGTTCTGGGATTACAGACTTGTACCACCACACTTGGCTAATGAAAGTGTTTTAAAAGACAGAAATTATCACAAAAAGCAAGAAAAACAGAGTCCAGGTTTGCTGGACAAAAAGTTTGAGTTTTTTGGTGTTACGGACTTGCGTCTGGATGGTTCAGAGATTTTGCTTAAGGAAATAAAACATTCTGTGTATGAAAAGAACCACATCAGATATCTTGATGGGGGGTGGATTCTGGCTGCTTATTGCTGTTGAGTTTTTCTATATGAATATTTTAAAATGCTAGACAGCTCTTCATTTCTGTATGTTTGAAGTGCGGCTGTGCTCATTCCCATAGTATGAACGGAGCTGGAGTTTTTGAAATGACATTCAGACAGATTTTAGTAATGCCAGAATTGCAGGCCCTGTTCCAAGTCACATTCTCTGCCTCCCAGCCCCATGCCAGCATCTCTCCTTCAGTCAAGAGTGCCCTTTCCACTCCCTGGTCCCTGGAAAGCATCACCTTCCAGTCTTTTTCATCCACATGTTTTGATGTCTTTCTAGATTGAATAAGAAAAACTATGTTTTAAAGATCCACTGTCTTTGTTGGTAGTGTTGAGAGAGTATGTATCCATCTAAAAGAGAAACAGGCCAATCAGCACGAACTTGAGAGATCGTGAATTAAAGACTGGGCGGGACGTGGGCTGGGGACGTTGCTTAGCATGGGCTCTGGATTTTGCCCCCCTACCACAGCAACAAACAAAACTGTCATGCTTCCAAAGATGAAAAAATACTGTAAGAAATCATTGCATGCAAATTGTAGGTATACAATCCCCAGGATTGCAAAATGATGATGATGATGATGATGATAATTTTTAAAGGAAGTAAGAATTAAGTGAGATTAGTACTTTCACTTTTTATTAGAAAGAATTAAAACTGCATGCATGAAACAGAAAACTTATAAGTGAAAATTAAGGAATATTGGTTTCTTACAGGGAGGAGGATAGGGTGAAGAGAAAATTAACATAGAAATAAGGAGATCAGAGAGAAATGGATAAGTGATAGCAATCTGGTGTCTTGGGATGGGGAATGAGTATGATTTTTTAAAAATCTTGTTTTGTGTGGGAGGAAATGCTAATGCATGCTCATTAAGCAAGATAGCAAATTTTGAAAAACACATTTTTGTGTCCCACAATACTCCCCCGTCTATTACTCCAAAGTAACAGTTGGGCATATTTCTTCAAAATATATGTGTATATAACATATACATATGTTTCCTATATAATCACCCATGAAAAGCCACTGATCATGTCTGATTAGTTGCAGACGTGGCTTGCAGTTTCCTTCTGCATCCTCACAAACATGGAATCGTGCTCTACAAATTGTTCTTTTTGCCAGCTGATTTTTTCACTTTGCTGTAAGCTTGGGTCTGTTTGCCATGGACACACACACACACACACACACACCTCCTTTGTTTACGGAGTATTCCTTTGTACATATGCTAATCGATTCTATTTAACCATCATTTTACTTGTATACTGATGGATGATTTTTACTTTTTTGTGATGACTAAAATCATGCAGAGCATATTCTTGAGAGCATCGCATAGGAACAAATTCCAGAAGTGACTTTTCAAAGAAAAACTGAGTAATAACTAAATTAATAAATGTCAAAATTGCCTCCAACGGGGTCTTTTTTTAGACAGAAAAAGAACACACGGAATTTGTTACCGATGCACGCCTAGGGCACGGGAGTGCTAGACTCTTTCTTCATTTTTTGGGTCATTTCTTTGTCTTTAAAGTTCTTGCCCTTGGAGGGCGGCATGTCTGTGCCCTGGAGTCTGCTTTAAAGTTCTTTTAAACGATGCGGCTGGTGCTGAAATTGGGCTTCTTTATTTGAACTTGACAAACAGTCGTGTCCGTGGAGGGCAGGCCGGAGTGAACGCGGCTCTTGAAGGAACCGCCTGCCAGGGAGCTGGGACGCCTGTCGCTGGGGAGGGCAGGTGGGCGAGGACTCTCTGTGGAGGTGCCTGCGGGACCCCCGCACCCCAGGAGGGGGTGGACACCGCCTTCCGCAGCCGGCGGAGAATCCCTTTTTAAGCCTAGACAGGAAAGGGCGCAGACACCAGCCCACCGCTCCTAGGGGGTCGGATTTCCTCCCAATCAGGAACCGATGGGCCCAAGGAATTTCTACCCTGTCGCTCGGCCCTCGCCCTGCCGCCTGCCCGCGCCGCACGTGGCCCGGAAGCCGCGCGCTCCCCGGCTTCCCGGCTGGAGCGGCTGGGCGCACCGCGGAGTCCCGGGGCGGCCCGAGCCGCCATCCGGCACCTGCCCGTGGCCGTGAGCTTGCAGCCGACCGCGCCAAGGCGGGCCCTGCCCAGCGCGGGCCCTTGTTCGGCTGAGGCCGCTGCGCCTCCCGCGGCCCGCTGCGACTGAAAACGAGGCCTGGGTGACCCGGAAAACCCCAGGGGCCCTAGAGGTAGGGACGAGGGTGGGAGCAGCTGGAGGATGTGTTGCTCTGGCGGCAGCCGCAGAACTGGGTGACCTCCGGATGGGGACGATGCATCCTCCATTCTCCGATTTCTGTCTAGTCAATGTCTTCCTTCGTTTTGGGGACTGTAGAGGCCTCCAATTGCTTTAGTTTGGACTTTTTTTTTGTCAACTTAGAATCCTAATCATTCAAATAAGTCGTCAACAGGTAAAGACACTTGAAAATAAGATATCTAACATTACCAACTGGAGCCGAATGTCTTCCGTTTTACTCTGCAGGCAATGCTGTGTGGCCTGTGGGACAGAATGCCACGATTGGGGCACCCTGAAAAATAAGTCGCGTTTGCTTCCCCTTGTATTAGATGCTGTGAATTGGCCAAGGCCACCCGGGATGTGACAGAGTTGGGCCTGGCACTCTATCCATCCATGAGAGCCTAGAAGAGTGCAGAGGCTTCTCCAGGTCACCCAGCCAGGCAGGTGGCTGGGCAAGGCTCAGTGCTGGCTTCGCAGGCTACCAGCTCACTCTCCTGTCTGCACAGGGCCTTGAATAAAACACAAGCAATGGTCGAGGACATTGCATCGGACCCTCACCTGGGCTCCTAGGCTCTACCCCAACACCTGCCTCTGTCTACACCTGTTGAACGAGAGAATCCAGGAAGGCTGGCGTGGGTCTCGCTTTCAGCTTCCGGGTGCTGGGCTCTTGTCTTGATTATGTAGAATGTGAACAGCTATTCCTCATCCTCATTCACAGTCTGAAAATAGATCCGGCCAATCCTATAACAGTTGCATTTGAAAGTGCTAATCTGATCCCGTTGGAAATCAGTGTATCTAATCACCGAAGGAGTTTCCCTAAAGCTTCCAACTCACCACACACAGGTAGGTGGAGACTGGAAAAATAACAGAACTGCCCTGTCATAATTCTAAATTCTGTCCCACATTTTTCATCAGAAAGAAGTGACTAGACTAAGAAAAGGCCCACAGTGGTGATTCCCTATCAAAAACACAGTGAACGGAAAGTTGATTTGTGGGCAAAAATAACCAGTGCGGGGAGGAGAAAGACTTCTAAAGTGGCTTCATATTTTACTGAGGACCATTTCCCACCCATGATTAAAGCATGTAAAGCAGGCCGGAGGTTTTGATGTTTCTTCATCAAGAAAATAAAAGTTTGAGGCTTTGTGTTAAGTCAGCATATGGAATATCTATTTGTAACTGTGTGAGTTGCTCAGGCATATCTCCTTACCACCCCAGGAGTGTGTGAACAGCTTACAAAAGCTACAGTCTCGGTGGGAGAGGCGCAGCTTGGATTTGAAATCAAGAAGGCTCAACAATACCCATTCTATATGAGATTACCAATTTCAATAAGGGCTAAGATGTTTATAGCTCACTTAAGGTATTGTAGCAAATTGAGAGCAGAAATAAAAGATTTGGCTGTTTTTCTCAACTGGTGTCTTGAGAAAGGCGTATTTATTCTCATGTTGTCTTCAGAAAATCTCTCATTTCTCCAATATCTCACTTAGGTGTTATCACTGTGCAGGTAAAAGAATTTTTAAAAAAGTAGCATGTTGTTGGTCATGTGAAAATAACCAGGCTGTTAATTCACTGTAGCAAATTTGTCTCTGCTTCAGCTGCCTGCCTGGAAAAGGGTCTGTGTGGTCAGAAGTTCTATGAAGATGTGTAACTTACCAATGCAAAACACTGCACAGTTGCCTACTTGTTCATCACCGCTCAAACAGGCAGGAGACTTTGTTGTTTTCTCTCCCTCTCTCTGTCACTTGGAAATCTCAGCTCATTGTTTCATAGGCCTTCAGTGCCTCTGGCTATGATTTTTTATTTATGCTTTTGCAGTCCTGAGGATCGAACCCAGTGCTATACAAGCACTAGGCAAGGTCTTTACCACTGAGCTACATCTCTAGTCCCCTATTATCTTTGTTTTATTTTTCTTTGGTAAGACAAGCACAGCACAGGCATCCTTTTTTCTCATCAGTCATCATTTGCATCAAGTGATGCGAATGAGAGATAGTTCTGGTCCCCAGTCTCCTGTAGTAAGACCTGGAACAGGGCCTGGGAGCATTGCCCAGTGGTGGAGTGCACGCTTAGCACTTGCAAGGCTCTGGGTTTGATTACCAGCACCAACAAACAAGACAAAACAAAACCCAAAATAACCATGACTTAAACAATAGGAAGATTTAAGTGTCCTGTCTGAAGGTCTGTGTAGAGGCTCCAGGGTAGATGATGTCAATCAGAGGCCTGGGCTGCTTTCACCACGTTGCTCTGTCCAGGATGTTGGCAGCTCCAGAGGATTGATGGTGTATGTAGCTCAGTGGTAGAAAGCTTGCCTAACACACAGAGGCCATGGGTTCATTACTCAGCACCAAAACCAAACCAAATCATACCAAACTAGCCCCCCCCCCCCCAAAGAAACACAAAACCAAAACCATGCAAAGGGCTTATATCTTATTGTCTTTTAAGGAATACTCCTAGGGGTCTGGAGGAATGGCACAGTGGTCAAAGCGCTTGCCTTGCAAGTCAAGGCCTTGAGTTGATTCCTCAGCACCACATAAACCAGGTGTGGTGATACATGCCCGTAATCCCAGCACTCAGGAGGCTGATGCAGGAGGATGGCCATGAGTCCAAGGCTAGCCTGGGCTCCACAGTGAGTTCAGGACCAGCCTGGGCTACAGGGGAAGACTCTGTTTCCAAAAGAAAGAAGGAAGGAAAAAAAGAAACAAAGAAAGAAAGAAAGAAAGAAAGAAAGAAAGAAAGAAAGAATACTCATAAAATTCTTAGAAATTGACACACGATCTATCTGCTCACATTCCACTGGAGCCAGAATTTGGTCTAAGGCTACTTTCAGTTACAAGTGAGGCAGGTAAATGTCGCCTTTGGAACTTGAAAGCCACATGCACAGATAAGAATTGTAAACTTTTAAGTCATGCAAGGGGAGACAGCTGTCTCTGTCCCAGTTAATTCTGTAATCAAGTGGCTGGCGCAGTGTATGGCATATAAAAGGCCCTCAGCAAAAGTTGTATAGACTGTATTAAAGTGTCCTTTGAAGACCTTCTGGACATTTACCAAGATTAGTAACACTAAAGTCTACTGTCAAGCTTACCAATAGTAAGTTGTGAATAGAATTTGCTATACCTTGAATTTCAGTCAGCTTCCTCCAGAGTGTCAGAAAGGAACCTTTGTAAGGTACTCATTCTATTGTCTGACATTATGTTGAAATAATGACTGCTCCAGTTTCCTTTCTTTCTTTTCCTTCCTTCCTTCCTTCCTTTTCTCTCTCTTTTCCTTCCTTCCTTCTCTCTTTTCTGTCTTCCTTTTTGGGGTAGGGTCTTTCTATGTTGCCAGATTAGACTCTAGTTTCTGACATAGGCAATAATCCTGCCTCGGCCTACTGAATAGCACTTGTCACCAGCAGCCACATCTCTCATTTCTGAGGTATTCATTCATTTTCCATTGATGGCAAAGAAAGGGCAGCAGCACCAAGCTAAATCTCTTTCGTCACAACAGGAGAGATTGGTAACAGCTTTCTCTGCAATTAATGAAGCTGCCCTAGTGAAAGCACTGTAAGGCTCTGGACAGGATGCTCTGCAGGTGGCGCCATGATGGAATTGAGCGGTCCAGGAAGTCCACCCATGCTGTCCTTCCTCATTTCCTGTGTGCTGTCTGTCTCCATGCCTGTATCCCAGCCCTCCTTCCACTTATCCTTGTAACACGGATAAAGCATTAGAGGGTCTCTAAGGCCTGAACAGGGGATTCCCTGAAGTCAGCTCCTCCCTGGAGGTGTATTCTGTAACAAGCAGAATAAAATCATCACAGGCCCAAAGATTAAAAGCTAAAACGAGCTGGGCACAGGAGCACACACCTGCAACCCAGCTTTCTGGGGACGGAGGCAAGAGAACAACAAGTTGGTGCCAATCCTCGGCAGCTTAGTGAATTTCAAACTGGAAGATGGGTTGGAGATGTAGCTCAGAGTGAAGGCCTTGCATTCAGTCCCTGGTTCTGCCTTAAAAAAAAAAAAAAGCTAAAATGATATGCAGAAGGGCTCTGTATGGGCCAGTAACTGTACAAAGAAGGCGCAGAAGGAGTTATTTGCTCTGTTTACAAGGGAGAAAATTAAAACTCCTGAAGGTTAAGTGACTTGTCCTGGCCTACCAGTGGCAATGCCAGCAGTGCAGCCCCTCTCTGCTTGGATCTGTGTTGCTGCTGTCTGGTGGACTTCTTCTTTTCTTTTCTTTTCTCTCTGTCTCTCTCTCTTTTTTTGAGACAGGGTCTCCCTGTGTAGTCTAGGCTGGCCCTGAGCTTACCACGTAGCCCAGGCTGGCCTCCAACTACTCACAGCAATCCTTCTATCCTTCTGCCTTGGTATCCTGAGTGCTAGGATTGAACTCAGGGCCTGGAGCTTGCAAGGCAAGCATTTAACCACTGAGTTATTCCTCCAGCCCCCTGGTCTGTTTTCTTGAGGCATAGGATTCATACTTTACTCCTTTCCCTCTCATCCCTGGAGCCCATGGGACTTTCTCACGCTCATATTCAGGGTACCAAAACTCCACAGTGACCTTAGCTAATGTTTACTGAGTCTTGCTGCATGCTAGCTGTTCTTCTAAGTGTTTTATAAAGTACTACCTACGTTTGTCCTATTAGCTTCACTTTACAGATGAGGAAACTGCCGCTTGAGAAATTTAAGTTAGTTCGCTTATGATCACACAGCTGAAATAATGAAAGGCAAAGGTAGAATTAGAACCCAAGCAGTCTAATTTGAATCTCTTTCTTACCCATTGTTCTAAACTACCATCGTACTTAAGAGAGAGCAATTATGCCCTAATATTATAGATAGACCAGCTACCTTTATTCTACTATAAAAGGAGTCCATCTTGCATATCTCGATTTCTCACTGTTTCAGAGCCCAGTGAATGCTCTTTGCAGAAAAGACACAGATTTTGGATGCTATTTATGGTAGTCCTAAAAAGCTGAGCCTTATAATTCTTTATTTCAATCTTGTGCTTACCATTTATACTTTTAAAAATTAATTCATTATATTTTAAAAATTAATTATACTCTCAAAATTAATTATACTTTTAAAGATTAATTTTCTGTGGTACTAGGGAACCAACTCGTGGCCCCTTGCACGCTCCAGCAGAGCCATACCTTCAGTCATCCTACCCATCTTCACAGTTTTTGACATCAAACAAAAGCTTGAGAGCATTTTTTTATTCTTTTAATTTTTTTATTTTTTTGAGGCAGGGTCCCACTTTATATTCCAGGCTGGTCCTGAACTAGGTGGCCCAGTCTGGCCTCACACACACAAAAATTCTACCATGTTAGCCTTCCAAGCATTGGAATTACAGGCCTGGTCCATCATGCCCAGCTTATGTGTGGTGCTGGAGGCTGAACTCAGAGCCTTGAGCTTGCTAGGCAAAAACCTTAACCTCTGAAGTGTCCCTCCAGCCTCCATTTATCTTAGATGTTGCCAGGAAAGGGGGCACAAGCTTCTTATATACTTCCGTGAGCATCATTCACTTCCTTTATGTTTACTTTCACTACATCTTTGCACTCATTATGAGTGTGATGTTGAGAAAGGAGAGTCTCAGACATAGTGAAATGAAGTCGGGACACTGCGAAAGTAGCAGAGGGGGACACGTGGGGGGAATTCGCATCACAACACTGCCCACTGTGGACGAATACTGCTAGGCTGTCTTTACGTGAGTCTGCAGAACAGCTTGTCGAGGCGGGCCTCCAGCCCCTCCCTGAGGACTCCAGGTAGGATGGGACTGCCTGCAGCTTTAGGCTGCCCAAGGTCATTGACTGGTAAGTGCTAGAGCTAGTACAAGTTCTGGCTTTAGAGTGAATGCTCTTGTCATGTCATCAACTCTCTTTGAAGTACCAGACATGACTGGGTAAGCATGGCTTCTGTTTTCATGACATTTGCAAGCCAGCTTCCCGCTTCCTAAAGGTCCCGGGAGTCTGGCTGCCTCCTTCCTGGAGCCCTAATCCAAGCCTCCTTCCACTTCAGACCAGCCTCTTGCTGTTCTTCTTTCACAGAATCAACACCCAGTGAAAAAGTGAATTTTATAGCTATCAGAGGTAAAATTCGTTCTTTACAACCTAGGTTTTCCCCAGGCTCTCTGGTTTACTATCTCTGGGACCTCTCTGGCAACTTGGCTAACTTCTTTACTCCTTGTTTTTTTCATTTATTAAATGGGGGCAGCCACTTCTCCTCTGAGAATTGTTGTGAAAGTAAATGAGGCTGTGCAAATTATACTCTCAGCTTACAGCAGGGTACACGGGTTTTCCTCTTTCCACTGCCTGTAATTGGAAAAGATAAGAGCTGGGAGGGAAGGACAGCTCTACTAAAAGAAAAATTAGTCAGTTTTTGGAGTTAATCTGGCATTTCTTTCGGTTTGCTAAAAAGCTGTATCCAGGATTAAAGTCACAGCAGACTGTTGCCACTTAGTAAAAGTGGTCCAGCCCAGTTTCTTAGTGTCCAAGTTCAGAGCAGAGTCAAATCCTGGATCCGGGTTCCTTCGGCCCTTTCCATGCCTATTTTTATAGCAGTGACCTTTCTTTTTTCTTCTAATTCTTTCCAAGAACAGTAAGTCTGACTCCAGAGTAACTAGAAAGACATTCAAAGCTGACGTAGTGCCAATAATGGAACTTAAAAAGCAACTGAAGTCCGTTATAATACAAACTTGTGGAGAGAGCACACGACACTCAGGCCTAGTGACACAAGCCTGGGATCCCCGTACTCTTGGAGGCAGAGATAGGAAGATTCCAAGTCCAAGCCCAGCCTGGGCAGCTCAGTGACTTATGGAGACCCTGTTTCATGATCAAAAATCAAACTTGGAGCAAGGCCTGGTGGCCAAGGCTTATAATTCCAGCATTCTGGGAGGCTAAGGCAGGATTGCAAATAAGATGGGCAACGCAGAGGTTTAGCAAGACCCTGTCTCAAAATCAAAAATTATATGCTGGAGAAGTAGCTCAGCAGTTAAAGCACTTGCCTAGCAGGCACTAAGTACCGGAGTTCTATTCCCCAGAACCACATAAGCTGGCTGTGGTGGTGCATGTCTATCATCCTAGCATTTGGGAGGCTGAGGCAGAAGGATGATTGCTGTGAGTTCAAAGCCAGTCTGAGCTACATGGACAGCTCAGAACCAGCCTGGACTACAAAGTGAGAACCTGTTTCAAAAAAATGAAAAATAAAAAGGTAAAATAAAAAATTATAAAATGGCCTTGGGTTGTAGCTCAGTGAGAAGACTCTGAATTCAGTCCCCAGTACCACAAAATAATTAATGAATAAATAAATTAGTAAATAAACAAGGAAAGAGACAGGATTATAGTACAATATGAAGGCTCTGGGCTCAATCACAGATGTATATGTGCGCGCACACACCCACACACACCTACAACAACAGTAACAAAATCAAACAAAAAACAGTATATTGTATCTTGTAGACTTGTAAATTGTTGGCAGTATTTTATGACAGTCTGCCCTTTCTTTGTGTGTTTGCCAGGCTTTAAGGATGGGGCAAGGATTTAAAACATTTCATCCTGTAGAACTTCCTACAAAATTCATCCTTTTGCTTCACGAGGAGTGCGACACTTTGATTCTTGTGATGCTGTGTGTCGGTGTCCAATCTCTGACCTTGCTAAATCTTGCTTCCAACTGGAAACTGGAAAGAGCATCTCTTTGCTTCCCTACTCTGTTACAGACATGGGAAGGACAAACAAGGAAGCATGCAGTCTGGCTCCTAGGTACATAGTTAATAGATGCATGGTAAGGATTAATATGATAACACATGAATATGGGTTGAGAAAGAAAAAAATGGCCCTGGCTACATCCCTATCTCTTTTTAATGTTTTAAGGTTTGAGACAGGGTCTTGCTAAGTTGCTACATTGCCCAGGAGAGGCTTGAACTTTCCACACTCCCTCCTCAGTCTCTCAGAGGAGGCATTGATGCCCCACTAACAGTTTCTCTAATTCACAAGCATATGGTGTCAAATGGATCAGTGGGTGTGCAGGTATTACCTAAATATGAAATACCTTCTGATCATTACTTGTTCTTATTCTAATTCGGTTGCTGAGGATTAAACCCAGAGCCTTGTGGATACTAAATGTGTGCGCTACTGCTAAGCTACAGCCCCAGCCCCTAGTGATTTTGTTATTAACTCCACTAGCTGTCATCCATGGTGGTGTTCCAGTGTTCTTCTAAGACTTCCACTAGGTTAGTTACCTGTGGGGAACAAAAAATCAATCCTCTGAGATCACAGGGCTTCCATAGGCAGGAAATGAGCCTGGTGGCAGGTGTCACGCTGCAGAGGGTCATATCTCATTTCTGGCAGTAGCAGATCATGCGATCTAGAGTAAACAATTCTTCCTTGACTTAGTTTCTCCATCTATGGAGGGAATTTGATGACAGTAGTTACCTCTGGAGTTATGAGGATTATGTGACATAATTGCGTAGTATTTACAATAATATTCAATCAGTATGCAGAAAATATTTACAGCTATCTTCATTCTTGTATATTAGGTGTTATTCTTGAGTGTTCTTGGTAGTACCTTGGTCCCACATTGCCTTAGGTATATAACCTTTAAATTCATAATTATAAGTTATAACTTTAGCTTATTAAAAAAGCATTTCGGGGTGTGTCTAATACTAGAAAAATCTGACTGAATGCAAAAGCATCTATAACCATAGTTATGTGACTTACGCCTTTCGGAGTCTTTTAAACCTGTTTGATAAGGTCTTTCTCTGTAGTTCAGGCTAGTCCTGAACTCACTTTATAGTCCAGGCTGGCCTTGAACTCATGGCAATCCTTCTGCCTCAGGCACTGGAGTGCTGGGATTACAGGTGTGTGCCATCATGCCCAACTAGGGGAATTGAACTCATATCCAGGGCCTCACATATGCTGATCAAGTGCTTTAACCACTGACCTATGCTTCCAATTCCTAGGGCTGTTTGTTGTTAACCAATCAGAGCTGATCTCTAAGTTATCATCTTGAGATATAACAAAGGAAAAATTGTGATTCAGTGGAGGAGCACTTGCTTAGCATGCTCAGGACCCTGGGTTTGATCCCTAGTGAGACACAGCCACAGCCACAGCCACAGCCACACCCTCAATTATTTGCCTAATGCAAAACCTAAATGCTACCTGCCGGAGATGCTTGCAGAAATTCCAGTGTGGTAAGAATTAACATAGTCCTTGGGGCTCACTGAAAAACTGTTTCTGTGCCGCAAGGCTCTGTTTTACAATCCGGCAGTTCTCCAGAGAGGGCATGGCACCCAGACTCTCAAGATCTGCTCTGCTAGTCTCTGGAGCCAGCAAGCCAACAATCACATACATCCCAGGGTTTATCGTCTCCCTGTGTGGGAGAAATTTTTGGGCAAGACACATTTTTTCCTCTGCTCCATGTTATTGCCGCCTGGAGTAATTTTGAAGCTGCCACAGAGTGAGACAAGATTTCCGTGTCCTTGGACAGCAGATGAATGAGAGAGTGAGGAAGAAAGTCAGCTAATGATGCCACTAGGTAATAAACTCACAAACAGGTACATGGAGGTGATAAAGTAAGATCATGGAGGATGAGCAAGGATGAGGAGTGGGGGCACAAAAATCTGCACTGGGTTTTTTTTTTTTTTTTTAAGGGTTTCCTTAAAAAAGCAATTCCAGGCAGAATGTGGAATTGTGCGGAAATGGTGAAATCCCCAGGGCTGCAGTTCTTGAACTCAACTCAATGTGCTGAAGAACCATTTGAAAGGCTTGTTAAAACACATTATTGGGTCCACTTTGAGGACTTCTGGGGTCTGGAGGAATGGCATGGTGATTAAAGCAGTTGACTTGAGAGCACAAGGCCCTGAGTTCAGTTCCCCAGCACCACATAAAGCTGGGTGTGATGATGCATACCTGTAATTGCAGTACTTGGAAGGCTGAGGCAGGCAGATCATCCTGAGTCCAAGGCCCGCCTGGGCTCCATAGTGAGTTCAGGACCAGCCTGGGCTACAGAGCGAGATCTTTTCTCAAGTACAAGATAATAATAATAATAAAAAAAAAGTTTTTGGTGCTTAGGTCCCAGCGTGAGGCCCAAGACTTTACATTCCTAAAGAGTTTCCAGGTGACTGGGTGAGGGGGAGGGCTACCCCGCAGGAAGCAGGAATCCCTGAGTAGAGAATCTGACAAGAGTTGCTTCCAGGGCGTGTTGCTTGTAAGTGAAATTCAGAACTAATTAAGGACTATGAGTTGCCCAAGAGCTGTGGCAAGAAGTGTTCAGGGGTTCCAACAAGTGGGTTGGCTGAACAGGGGAATCTATGGGACACTTTCACCCCGAACAACCTTCCTTAACTAGGTGTGTGTGTGAGTGTGGCATGCTGCACCCACTTCCCAAGGCCCAGGGTAGCATTGCAAGACGGCTACTTCCTGCCCCACCTGAGGTTAATTACCAGTCCCAAGACGCCCAGACTCAGAGACCTGCCACCCGTCCCTGCTGGGATCCAGCTTAGAGGACCCGCACTTCGGGTGGAGTGGGACTCCTGACCTCGTCAGGATCGACACCTCTCTGTGGATGAGGAATTAGGGCTGTGATTCCTGGCAGAGCCTGGGATCCGAGCCAGGGAGGGCGCTGAGACGCGCCGCGACTTCCGCCTCTGGCGGTCGGCAGTGGGGGGCGCACCAAGACAGCAGTTCGGAAGCTGCGCTTTGTCACCGCGGCAGCGAGGGGAGGAGGGCTCCGAAAGGAGCTGCGGAGCCCGGACGGGACAGGGGACGGCGGCCTTCCCGACCGGAAAGGGACGCCCGGACCCTGGAGGAGCCCGGGTGTGGCGGAAGGGATGGGGTCCCGTCGCGGCCAGCCTTCGCGCGCGCTCCGGGCCTGGGAGCGTGGGGCCTTGTGTTCAGGCCCGACATCCCTCCCGAGCTCTCTCCCTCTTCACGAGCCCCTGATCGAGGATCCCTGGCCACGGACAGGCGCGCACTCTCACAACTCCCCGCCGGTCTTCCGTTCCCGGAGCGCACAGTCCCGCCACGTCGGGGCGCCCTGGGCTCCACGCAGTGATTTCCCCGCTTCAGCTGCAGCCGCCCCGACCCCTAATCCCTAAAGGGTAGCCCCGACAGGTCTTTCATTAACACCTAGAGCACCGCAGGTGTGTGCCTGGGAACCTGGTCATTCATCCTGTGGGCACTAACGCTGGACAGAGAATTGACTTTTAGAAGGAATGTCTTCCCACTGCACAACCTAGGGACTGTACCCAACTGGAATCTCTGAAGCTCAGTAAGAGGGGCAACTATTTAGGATCAGGAAAAAAATCTACAAAGGCCAGCTTCTAGAAATTGACACAGAAAGTTTTTTTATGGTTCTAGACAGAAAATCTTTCTCACGTGGGGTTGGGGTTGGACTTGTTCACCCGGGGTTGGGGGGTGTAAAGAGGGAGCACCTCCTGCCGGTCACTCTAGGTGCCTCAAGGAGAGACCAACAGGAGAGAGAAAGGGGCTGTAGCACCCAGATTTGGAAAAGGAACCAAGAGGGACTGTGGGTCAGAGAGCCCACGAGACCCAGAGACAAACCAGAGACTAGGACCTGGGAGGAAACATGTAGAACCACCAAGAGGGGTCAGATTGTAGAAAGAAGACCCATCACTTAATAATCCCACTCACATTGAGGTCTGGGATGCAGGGATCTCCTGCCAGATACAGCAGGAAGTGGGTTCCCTCTTATTACTGTTACAGACTGGGAGGAGCAACTCAAGTCCTGCCTTTTATGGAGAAGCCCCAGTGAGGCTGTTCTCTCCCAGTTGCAAGACCAGGCCCTAGAGGTTTGGAGTGAAGGATGTGCTCAGGCCAGGTCGGGCCTGTCTAGTACTCAGGTTGTGTCCCTTGGGTCAACCCACCCTGGGGGTTGGCTTGAAGGAGGTAGCTTCCAAGTAAGAGAAAAGACTTGGTAAAGACACTGCTCTCCCCCAAAGCAATGAACCAGGTCATTGTGTCTGGGGTATGGTGGTCCAACCCTCAGAGTCTTCCCCAACTTGGGCAGAGTAGTTAGTTTTCCCTATCTCATACCCTGGTAGGGGCCCCAGCCCCCACAGCCCCCGTAGTTCCTACCCAGCCCCTACCTTTGTCATATAGAAGGCAAGTTTCCAAATGGCTTGCAGTTAGTTTTTTTTTTTTTTCTTTCCTTCCCTTCATGTCCAAAGGGAGTGGCCAGAGGTCATTTTTCTCCTGTCCCTTTGAGCGCCTCTTATCAAAAATCACAAAGTCTAGTGTTTGGAAGGAAAGCCTCAGAACACAAGTGTGTTAACTTCTTGAATTCTCATCGTGTTATACTTTCTTGGATCTCATTTTTATTTTTTTCTGTTTTTGTCAGTACTGGGAATTGAAGCCAAGGTCTAATGTCTGCTAGGCAAGCCCTCTACCACTGAGCTACATCTCTAACCTCAAGCTGTGTTGAGTGTGAACTTCAAGCCAGATGGACGGACCTGAATCCTCTCGTTCATGTTGGAGCCTGTCTATGTTTCTGGTTCCCTAGCTGCACACTTTCCCAGGGCCTGCAGTAGGATGGAAAGAACATCTCCAAGTGAATGCTTAGAATAGTGATACAGGGTCCTTGAATTCTACCTGGGGTTTCTCTTTGGGTGGGAAAGTGGGCTTGGGGATTGAGGAGGGGACAGGAGGCAGGACAAGGACTAGCCCCACTGTGTAGGCCTGAATTTTCTATCTATTTGAGGGCAGGCAGGATACACTGAGAAGCCCCTGGACCTGACTGGATCCCAGCCCTTGCTTTGTGGAGACTGTGCAGAGTGTCCTGATGGAATGGCAAGACATTGGTGGGGACTGAAATGTTCCTCAAGTTCAGAGCCTTGGAAGACTCTGCGCCTGACACCAAGCCAGACCCTAGCCATTTAAGTCAGAATGATTAGTCACTCTACATCTTTGAGAGAAAAGGTACTGCAGACTTTGGAAGCCCTTGAAAGGATTTTGATGTAGATTAAAGAAATGGCTGCCAGTGTAATTCATAATAAAAGCAAATTTTGGGTGAGTAAGGGGAAAGGAAGAGCCTTTTCCACTTTTGTTGGCACAGGGAGGGAGCCGCCCCAGCCTTATGTGCTCAGGTGCTGGAGAATTGCTCAATAATGCCAGTCCTTCCCTGGGTCCTCTGAAGGGCCGGTGGTGGACTTGGCAGAGGTGGGCCACGGGGCAGGCAGACATTAGCAGAATGGGGTCAGTTTGGAAACCACCAGACATAGGCCTTCAAGAGCCCAGGCAGGCAGGAGCTGGGGCAGAGCTGGCTGCCTGGGGAACCTTTGGAGCAGCAGTTTTGGGAGTGAGAAAGCATCCAACTTTTTGTCCCACGTGCCTGGGACTTCGCTTCCTGTTCTTCAAGATTTTGCATTGGAGGAAGCAGTTGTCCAAACCAGAGCTCTGGAAGCCGCAGATTCCACCTGTCTGAAGGAGAAATTGTTTGGGGGTGCCTGCTTCCAAGCTGGATGAGTTACCAACACCCTGGTCAAGCTACTCTGCTGAGCCAAGGCAGGGTGGCCTGGCCTGGGGCGGAGTGGTCCAGATAGGATGTTTCTGCCGGTGGCAGTTGACTTCCAGGAGTCTGAGCGGAAGGGGCCACTCCTTGGAGTGGTGTTTCTCTACTTTCCTTCATGCCCAAAGGGAGAGGAGGGGGTACTTCTCTTTCCTCTTCTCCAGCTGAGGTTGAGGTGGAGGGGAGAAGGGATGCACCCCGCGGTGGGCGGTGGCGGGGGATGTGGGCAGCTGCCCCCAGGAGGTGGGAACTGGCTATTAGAATCACGCTCTCTGACTAATGCCGCTGCGGAGGCAGCCGTGCGGGAAACTCGGTGCGATGGCCCGCACCACAACCGGAAAGGCAACCGAGCGCAGTGTCCACGCTCATTGTTTAAGAGGAAGCCGCCTTTGTTCTTAGGTTTCTCCGAAGGCAGAAGCGAAACCGTTTCCCCCACGGTTCACCCCCGTCACATTTCTGCGACAGCCGGGCAGCCACACCGGCTCGAGTCCCGGCCCCGCCGCCCCTTCCCTTTGGCGGGCGCGTGGTGGCCTCCGCCAGGCCCGCAGCAGGCCGGGGAGGGAGCCGGGCCTCGGATCCCCCGCCGCCGCTTTCCCGAGCGAGGTTTTCCTGGGAACCGAAGCTCTTAGAGCCCACCAGCTTGTCTGGTGGCCAGGCCCGGCTTCCGATTCCATTTTAAATGACCCGCGCGCCTTATCTCTAGGTCGCCTCCCCGGGGTCGCGCCCGCCCCTTGCTCCCGCCTAGCCCAAGGCGGAAGCGGAGCTCGGAGCTTTTGAAGTCGGGAAAGTTTCAATCTGAGAGGAGCCGGCTGGACCGGAGCCTGTCGCCGAGGGGGGAAGGGACTGCAGCCCCCGCGGGGCGGGGCGGAATCGAGGGGGGTCCTGGGCCGCTTGAGTCCCATTGGGGCTGCGGTCACCTCTCCTCCGCGCGTTCGCGGCGTCGCTCAGGCTTCACCCACATCTGAATTATCTCCCACTCTAGCTGTGTCCTGGATAATCTTCGCGATGTCGCGATAGAGTCGCTAGCAAAACACGCCCCCCCCCCCACGCATGTACCGAAAAGACAAAACTAAATCGCGTTCTTCCCCAGCCCCTTGCTCTGCATCTTCCCTTAAAAAACCCACGCCTCGTCATCTGATGCGGATGGAAGGATGCTTCCAGAAGAAGCGAAATGGTCAGATTTGTTTTCCTTGACGCACTGGGGGTTCCGTAGGCCCCTGAAGACTGAAGAAACGGAAACTGCTTTGAAAGAGCTCCGCAGAAGGGGATAGTCCCTGAGCAGTGGATCTGGCTTACAAGAGACAACCCTCCTCCAAGCGGCGAGCTCCCTCCGACCCCTATCTGGGACTCCGTCAGACCCACCCAGGAAGGAGATTAGGTGGCACCCCTAGATCCCACAATCCGATTCTCTTTCATCTCCAGGGAAGACCCAGAGTTAAAGAGGATCACACACAGACCACTGCCGTTGGAAGCACGGCTGGGGGTGGGGCAGGAGAGCCGGAGTCTCTGAGGACCGGTACCCAGGAGTCGGGGCAGCGAGGGCAAGTGTATGGAAGTTTCTGGCACCCAGCGTGGGGAGGCGAATGGGTGCTGCTGAGGCCCAGCGCGAGAGGGGCCCACAGAGAGTGGGCACCCTCGCAGAGCTGAGAGACTCAGCAGCCTCGCTCCACTTTGATAGAAGGGAAAGCAGGTGGGGGCTCCCTCCTGCTCCAGCCACCAAGGGGAAGAAAGGGCAGGGCTTGACAAAATCCGCCACAACTCCTCCCAGCCGCCAAAGATCCTGAAATTTGATTCCCCCCTCAATCACTCCTCTTTGATTTCTGAATTATTTTCCCTGATTTCGGGGCTAGCAGTGCTCAGCAGGAGGTGGCTTTGGGGTGACCATGGAGCAGAGGTGTTTATGTGGACACTACCACCCAGATCTAGGGGTTCTTGTCCCCCAAACAAAGTTAGTGAATATTTTCTTATTGAACTATGAAGATGTAGAAACAGAAGTGGTGGAGCAATTTTTGTCCTTGAGTGAACCTCCTGTTTGTTCCACATCTTCCATACCCCGAAGTATAAGAAGATTGGGGGTAGGGTGGGGAGAAATTAGAGTAGAAGAAATTAAAAAGGCGGTCAGAGAAGTAGAAAACGAACTAGTGGTCAGGAACTTTTGTTTAGAAGCTGAGGCTTGGCCTTTGGGCATGAAAGAATGAGGTCCGGGGACCACCCTTTGCAGCTGGGCTGGGCTGGACACGTAGGGCTTGGAGTTCTTTGGAGAAGCACTCGAGAAATACGAGCTAGTCCGCTGGCCAGGACCTCACACTTACTGGTCATTGTGAAGGGATTTTGATGCTACCTCCCCAGGCATCGAGTTCTACAACCCTGCCCCCCACCGGTCCCCCACTTTGTCTTAGGAGTTGGCCTTCAGTCCCAAAGGCTTATCAGAACCCTTCCTTGGGTGTTTATGTTTGCTCTTTGCAGGCATTTCCAGGGATTTCTGTCTTTTATCTGCCCTCAGCTTTTGGAGTCAGGAATCCCAGCCTCTGAGCAGGGCCTGGAAGAGGACCCTCTAGGTCCAACCAGTGCTGGCCCCAATTTCGTGCTCTCATGACTGCAAATTCCTGTCCTAAATCCCAGCATGAGGGCTAGCA
This sequence comes from Ctenodactylus gundi, assembly GCA_004027205.1. Taxonomy (NCBI): domain Eukaryota; kingdom Metazoa; phylum Chordata; class Mammalia; order Rodentia; family Ctenodactylidae; genus Ctenodactylus; species Ctenodactylus gundi. The sequence goes on along the minus strand of PVKB01000295.1, from coordinate 796,056 downwards.
CCTTCTCCCGGACGGGGACCTCCAGTGCTGCTCCGTAGGGGTTGCATCTGCCAGCCCTCTTCACTGGAAAAACCTGTTTCTGGAAAGAATTCGTTGACTCTGAACGAATGCTTTAAAACTTGGGCAAGAAAAGGAACGAGACCCCTTAGACCCTCTCCCCATCCAACATACCTGAAGTGCCAGCGAGGCCGAATCAAACGAAAAGCGACGTCTAGGACCAGCCACCTCCAGGTCAAGACAGGCTGTGGAAAGCTTAAGGCCATCTAGGTGGGGAGGATGAATTAAAAAAAAAAAAATCACCAGACACTTTGAGTCAGCAACCAACATGGGTCCTCTAAAGAAAAATTAAAAATCAAGATATTTATCTCGACCCCTGGTGAAGAAAAAATACCAAAATGTGGTTCCAGGAGGAAAGAGACAGAAGGAGGTGGGGGAAGGAGAAGAAGGAACCAAGGACACCCCAGGCTCAAGCTCTCCAGACAACTTGGGGCGGGGGATACTTTTTTTTTTTTTTTCGGTAGCTTGTAAAAAGTCTTTGGAGTCAGATTGAGGTTAGCTGCCAGGGACCGGCAGTTGTAACAATGCGGAGATTATCGAGGCTCTGGGGCGGCCTTCACACTTCCAAAATGCAGCTACGGATTCTTTCATCCGTGTTGGATCAAGGCACCAAATTAAGAAAACCAAAGTCAAAACAGCAAGACAAGACCAATCAGAAGAGCGTTCAATCGCGGAGCCCCGCGCCCCCGCGGCCCTGGCCTGCACCGCGAGCCGGCCTTTCTTTCTGCAGAATTCCATTTGCACCCCTCTGCCGGGGTGTCTCCCTTTCTCAGTGTGTGTGTCTCTCTCTCTCTCTGCTTTCACACTCTCCTCCCCATTCGAGCGCGGCCCACACCTGGCGCATCACCGCCGAGCCATTAGCCGCGGTCTTCTTTCATCTTCGCGGTGGCAGACGTTTCTATTTATCCACTTGCGCTCGCCGAGTGGCGTCACCAGCGGTACTGTAATGACGATTGCAGCAGGAGGATGACAGCTTAGAAAGAAGAGGGCAATGGGGCTTCCTCCCAGAGGCGGCGCGGCACGGAGGAGCGCTCGTAGCACAAGGTGACCCTCGCTCCCGCCGCCCCTCCGCCGTCGCCGGCGACTCCGCGCTGCGGCCGAGCGGCTCCCGCCCGCTAGCCCGACCTCCCCGGATCCCTTTGGCAGCCGAGACTCGCGAGGCCGCGGGGGCCCGGGGAGCCGGGGTGAGGCGCGCGCCCGGGGCCTCCCCCTCCCCCCCTGCGGAGAGCCCCAGGATGGAGAGCCGAAAGGACGTGGTTATGTTTCTGGATGGGGGTCAGCTTGGCACTCTGGTTGGAAAGGGGGTCTCCAGTCTGTCCGAAGCCGTGGGCAGCCCTCTGCCCGAACCGCCGGAGAAGACGTTGCCCCACGGCTGCCTGAGCCCGCGAGGCGGCCCTGCGGCGGCCCGGGAGCGCGGCGGGGCAGGCCGGGAGGAGGAGCCGGTCGACGGACTACCTGGCATCCCCGCGGGGCTGGGCGCCGAGCCGCGAGCCGCCGGCGCGGCCGTGCTCTGCCCGGGACCCCCGGCCCCCGCTGCCGACAGCCTCTCTGGCCAGGGGCAACCCAGTAGCTCAGACACCGAGTCGGATTTCTATGAAGAAATCGAGGTGAGCTGCACCCCAGATTGCGCCGCCGGGAGCGCCGAGTACCAGCCCAGCAAAGGTAGCCACCGCGCCCCTCCACTCCCCCGACCTCTCGCGAGCCTACCCTTCACTCCAGCCGAGGTCAGAATGACGGGGAGGGGGCCACCTGAGCAACTTTCCCGCTCTCTGCGCCCCGGCAGGGGTCTCCTGCTATGTTTTGGCACTGGTGGGCTAGAGGGTGACAGCTGTGCTGGGGGGGGGGGGTGCAAGTCCTGAGCTTGGGGGTTCCAAACGCACCCCAGCCCCCTAGTGTTTTGTGGGAATGCTTCAACTGAGCGACGAAGACACTTTCCCCGGGGTACAGCAAGATCAAACGCGACTCCGGGCGGTTTGTGGCTGGCAGGGTGTAAGGCGCATGTAGGCGTGGGAGCCAGGAGTCCATAAAGGACCGTAAAACCGCTGCGGACCCTGGCTGTCCCGGTGCTACAGCCCTCCGACCAGTTTGCACGTCGGTCAGAGGTCCAAATTACCTTGTCACTTCCCGTGCTTGGCGGCGCCAGGTCGGAAATGGTCCCAATGGTCTAATTGCCTTTGGTCTCCGGTTGCATTTGAAAGGCTTCCCTTTCCTCGCAAGTCCCGCTTCTCCACCCAGAGGAAAAGGAGCTGCAGGGGGCTGGAGCCCCACCCTACCCTGGCAGGGGTACTTTAACTAGAGAGCCCCTCCCCACCAAAGGCTGAGGGGAGTGTGGAGGAGGTCCGGAAAGGAGTCTCTGTGCCAGCACTCACCAGCCTGAGAGGGCGAAAACCCGAAGGGAGAGCCCAGCAGCATACACTCCTCCACAAAGCTGTAGCAATGGGTGGGGGCACCGGGAGGGAAGAAAGACCACCTCTTGGTCTTGGCAGCCAACACCTGAGTACCCACCACCCCTACCATCCTATGTCAACCCAGACTCCCAGCTACCCGTCTTCAGAATAACTTCCACTACTCAAATACACATAAAGACATCTCTCCTATGTGCCTAGCCTAGTGAATCTTCGCACCTGTGCTTGAATCCCCGCAACAGACAGGAGCGAGGAAATGTGCTGCTTGCTTACGTATACTCACCCTACAATGTACTAAGACCTAGAGCGCACACTCTCCAACAAGGGTGGGTCCCCACTCACCTGACTGCCAGGTGTGCACACCTGTCCGCCCGGGCTAGCTCAGGGGGAGTGCACCTTGCTTGTGCCTCAGGGCAGCTGGAGAAAGTGGCTGGGAGTTTCTGCACTCAGCATGCTTTTTCTACCCATGCCTTCCTAATGGCATCCAGACAAGTCCTCCCCCAAGCCCTCTGTGCCCCATCCCAATGGCAAGCCCCTCTCCTGGAGAGCCCAGGGGAGGCAGTGACTTAGGCTGACCGTGTCCACTCCCCTCCCTCTCCTTGGGCCTATAGCCCCTCAACAACAGCATTTGCGTGTCTGTTGTGTGCTCGTGTACACGTGTGTGCTCTGGGCTCCTTGTGCAGGGACTGGCTCCGAGACACTGGCCAGCAGTCCAAACAGCGGCAGTGAGGCCCCTAAGAGTAACGGCAGTGGCAGCGGCGGAGGGGGAGGTCCCCAAGGCAGCCTGGCCTGCAGCGCCAGCGACCAGATGCGGCGGTACCGCACTGCCTTCACGCGGGAGCAGATTGCTCGGCTGGAGAAGGAATTCTACCGGGAGAACTATGTGTCCAGGCCACGGAGATGCGAGCTGGCAGCTGCCCTGAACCTGCCGGAAACCACCATCAAGGTAACAGTGCTGCTGGGATGCTGGAGGTGGCTGGGCACTCACATGGCAGGAGATAAGGGCTGGCTGTCTGCTCCCTGAATCCAGAGTTGACAATCTGGGCCTGGGATGTTACCTTCCTGGCGGTCTCTGGATGGGCACCGCTGCCAGGAGGTGGGCTTTGGCTTTTTTGTAGCCATATAGGCAGCATGAACGGGCTACCTGTGCGAAAGAGGGCAGGTCTCTGTGGCAGCAGACCCATGGAGGCCCCTGCTCGCACACCGGCACGGGTGTGGCAACGGGCTTGGCCACGTGGGGAGAGGGCGGGAGGAACAGGATGGAATCCCCGCGCCCAAGGATGCCAGCTCTGAGCGATGATGGTGGGGCCTGCCCCAGGCCGTTGGTCATTGCCCGAGCTCCTTCCATTGTCCCCGAGTGGCGCAGGGTTTCTAGGCGCCCGCCCTGGGCCCAGCCTTCACCGCTTCCCTCCCCAGGTGTGGTTCCAGAACCGGCGCATGAAGGACAAACGGCAGCGGCTGGCCATGACGTGGCCTCACCCAGCCGACCCCGCCTTCTACACGTACATGATGAGCCACGCGGCGGCCGCGGGCGGCCTGCCCTACCCCTTCCCGTCGCACCTGCCGCTGCCCTACTACTCGCCCGTGGGCCTGGGGGCCGCGCCCGCCGCCTCGGCCGCCTCTCCCTTCAGCGGCCCGCTGCGCCCGCTCGACACATTCCGCGTGCTGTCGCAGCCCTACCCGCGGCCCGAACTGCTGTGCGCCTTCCGCCACCCGCCGCTGTACCCGGGCCCGGCGCACGGACTGGGAGCCTCGGCCGGCGGCCCCTGCTCCTGCCTCGCCTGCCATGGCGGCCCGGCCAACGGGCTGGCGCCCCGCGCCGCTGCCGCCGCCGCCTCGGACTTCACGTGTGCCTCCAGCCCCCGCTCGGACTCCTTCCTCGCCTTCGCGCCCTCGGTGCTGAGCAAGGCCCCCTCCGTGGCCCTGGACCAGAGGGAGGAGGCGCCCCTCACCAGATAAGGGGCCGCCGCGGGCTGCCAGCTGCAGGGCGCCCGTGGCCCGCGGGGGACTCAGCTAGCGCCCTTTCTGCCCCCACGACGCCAGGTGGAAAGGAGAGGGCTGCGTAGGATCAGCGGCCTGGCCTCGAGGATCGGGAGGCCCGGGTGGCGACAATGGCTGGCGACGCTGGGAATTGGGAGTGGGAGTGGGGACGCAGAGGCGGAGAGCGTTTCTTCCTTCATGTGGCCCACGGTCCACGACTGGGGTCGGGCCGGCTCCACAGCTAAACAAAATTCAGCTCCTGTCCAGCCCCCTTGGTCCGCCCCCCTCCCGCTCCCCACTCCTCACCTGGGCCCCTCTCCCTGCGGAGGCCCAGCCTGCACAGGAAAAGAGCTTTCTGAACAAAATGCTGGGTATGCAGAGCAGGTGGGGAGGAATCGTCACCAGCTCTTCCGCGGCAGGGCAAGGGGCTTGGGATGGCTACGTGACAGCCCATTTAGGGAAGAGCGCAAGATGATTCACCACAGGGGAGAATCTTGCCTCTTGACAAGGAACCTGGGCGCCCCTCACCTTCGAGAGCCCCAATTACACAGCATTTTCTGATTCTGGTACCTCCACCACCTAAACTGTTTCCTCGCTCCAGCATTGGGACAACTCTCAACTTGCATTTCCAGCCCCGTCCCTTTTTGTTTGACGTTGGCAGGAAAGCTGCAGACACCCCAGAGCCCCTTGGCAGATTCTCTCCCTGGACCCAGCACACACCCTGATTAGCGGCTGACGGGTGAGAGCAGGGTTTTTGAATGTTGAATGTATGTATAATAATGATCACCACGCGGCTGGCCACCAAACCCAGAGCTGAGCAGTTAACGAGGCGCCCAGGGAAGAGCTTAGGGAGTGGGGACCTCATCTCCTTTCTTGGTATCTGGTGGCAAATTAGAGGCCATTTCCATCCTTAGCCTATTCAAAGTCAGGTCACTAGGAGCTGGCTCTCGGGCACTTCTCTTTGCACCTGGCATTTTATCTCTCTGTTTTCCTCCAAGTTGCCGTGGGGCTAGACTTTCGGATACCAGAAAGAGCCTCCTGCTTTCCTGGGGAGCCTGTTTCTGCCCTTCATCCTAGTTTGTTTGGGATCCGTTCCCAAACCCTTCCACCTTCGCTCTCTAAGCCAGCTTTTGAGGAAGAGGAGACCATTCACTCCGATGCAAGCCTCACCCCGACTGGGAATATGTGGCTCTTCCTGTAGGGAATGAATTCGGTTTGGTTTGGGGTTTTCCTTTGAAGCCCAAAGAATTTGCTCTTATAATTTGTTAACCACACTGCAATAAAAGCTGGACGTGATTCTCACTTTAGTATCATTTTTTTTTTTTTTTGGCAGCAGACAACACAATGGCTTTCTGAATCACTTGGATAGCGAAGGAATAAAAGTGAAGGGCTCCCAAAGGAGTCTCCTAAGCCCCTGTCGGACCCAGGCAGGCTCTGGACAGACCTTGCAGGGACATGAAGGCCGGTCTCTGCCTGTGCTGGGGTGCATGCTTCCTTACTTCAAGGAGTACAGGGGCTCCCCCTGGGTAAAATAGCCTCCAAGGCACTGACCCCTCCTGAGGCTCACCTCTTTGGTCTTTCTCCAGTTGCTGCCCTCATTTGAGGATCTGCCTCTGCTTCAGTCCAACATGAGGCAAAGCCCAGGGCAGGTGGGAGCTTGAGTACTATGGGGTGCTAGGTTTGCTGGTCCAGCTGGGTCTATGTCTGCAGGTGGCAGAGGTTAGAGCAGGGTAGGGATCATCTTGCTCTGAATGACACTCAGACTGTAAGTCACTGAATATGGTGGAGATCCTGGCGGTTAGGGCAGGAACAGGCAATGCTCTGCAGCACGCCCCTCTCCCCCCCAGCCCAGCAGGCTGCATCTGGAGTTCCATTAAAACAAGGGAGGGGCAGTGCCTTGCGGGCATAGGAAGCTCTAGATTGTGTGGACATGGAGGGATATGGAGGGTTTGCGGGGCTCCTTTGGGCAGCCAGGACGGAACCATCCTCAATGCTGGGCCTCCAGAGGCAGCCTTGCTGTTCAGTGGCTTCTGCCCTCCCATGCAGAGCCTTGCAGGGATATTTCTGCCATCCCTCCACCCACCCCTCCAACTTTGCACCCTGGCCCACACAGCTCCCTCTGCAGCCAGAAGCTCTGGGTGCCAAATCCAGGCAAATTTCTAAGTTGCTCCACACCGGGCAGAGATTGCTTGCGACAGGTGAATGGCCTGCGGGTTGCCTTAATGCCAGGCGTATTTTCAGTTAATAGGGAGGGAAAATGAGGTGTCTGCAGCGATATTGGAAAGTACAAGATCGATGATCCAGCCTCGTGTCCAATCAGCAGCCTTTAATTGACTGTATTTTCTGGGTAATTGAGCCTCTCTTCCTCCAAATTGAAGTGGAAGATATAACAATACATCTTGCCAGGAGGAATTACTCATTACTTCATAATGAAATTTCCCTTTTGCCAAGGTTTGCGATTTGGCGCTGGGCACAACTTCTCATACTCAGTTCTCCTCCCTCTCACTTGCGTAGGGCAGCCCCATCTGGCCCGGCACACCCCATTTTGGTAGGGAGGGTGGGGGACGGGTGTGCTTCCCCACCCACAGCCGCATTCTATCCGTGGAATGAGAAAGCGCTGACTAGTCAGCCGGGCCTCACGTGATACCGTGTTTGTTTTCCACCTTTGGGAATATTTATTGCCTCTTTCTTAGCTGTGCCCAACAGGGTCCCATTGTGCAGGTGGGAAAACGAAGGACCGGATATCCCACAGCCACTGGCGGGAACATGCAGCTGCAAGCAGCAGGCTTCTGGCTTCTTCCTTCCTCACCTTGTTTTGGGGGACCAGGGGTCTGAAGTCACCCCTCTGACACCCCTCGAAGTCTGTCACTTCTTTCTCCGCTTGTTCCCCTGCTGGCTCATATTTTCTCACAGCTCGTCAATCTGGCCAGCAGTGGGGCCTGGGAATGCTGTTCAGAGCCCAGCCGGGTTTGCCCAGCCTGTACAGCTAGCTGCCCCGCAGTCCTAGTGCAAACAGGGCCAGGGCCGTCGCTGGCTTGTTAGTGTGTGATTGATTGCCTTATTAAAGCGTGTTCTTGTAAGTGTGACCAAACTGATTGCATTGCATATGTTTGGGATAATGCTCATTTTAAACAACAGGATAAAGCGGATGAGCTCGGCAGAGCCTCGAAGACAAAATGATTCCGGCCAACAGCTCCCTAACTCTGGCATTAAATTGCCCGGTTACGTAGCAAATCACGTAGTTCTTCAATCCTTATCCTCATTTTTTTGGTGACAAAATTTTGATTTGTGTCATGTCCCACAAATGGTTCCTTGAGTGACTCTATCAGCCTCACCTTTAGGCTCCACTCCTGCATCGGAAACTAGCCGCACAGGATCCTCCACCCCACACCAGACAGAGGGCAAAGAGACTGAGAATGTGTCTCTCACCAGAGTCCTCCTTAAGTGGCAGGGCCCCAAATGTAAGCTTGTCCCCACAGGAACTCTCTTGTCCCCTCACTTCCCCAATGCTTTCGTGAAGGTTTAAAGAATCCTTTTGTTCCCCAGGCATCTCCCGCTCTGTTGCTCCCATTATTTCCCAAACGAGGAAACACCCGTCGCCATATGTCGCCACCGGAGAGCGTGGGTGTCACAGTGGTCAGTTGCTGGAGATGTCCGGATGGGTGACGTCCTCCAAGTGGGAAGAGCTTTGCCTGCTTAGTGTCCTCTGTGTGCATCCTCAGCCCAGAGCGGCAGAGGGAGAAGCACGGGAGGGCAAGTAGGGGAAAATTGGCATATCTTCCAATTGCTTCCCATCCCCACAGCCTTATTTTCTTTTCCAGACAGGTTCTCTTTCTGTATGGTTCCCTGACAAGGAAATCCTCAGTTCACTCCGTTCACCCGGGGCAACTGGCTAGAGAGCCAAACTGCTCCCCGTCTGAACTCCTAAGGGACACCTTTGGGATATGCCAGAATTCTGATTTGTTCAAGATGATGACAGTCATCAGGACAAATCAGAAACCATGCCACTCTTCAGGGTGCCATTTGTAAGTGCAACAGCACAGATTTGTTTGCAGAACTCAGCTAAAAGCAGTCTGGGTAAGGGGCTAGATGCTTCAGCAAATTTCTTCCATCACTCAACTCCCCGGCCAGGGCAAGTGCATCATGCTGCAAGACGGCAAGTCTGAAGTCAGGCTCCGTTTGAGTCACCTTATGACACCTGGAGACATTGACCTAAGGGAGAAGAACATCAACCACAAAACGCATCCTGCCATCCGCAAAGCAAACACAAATATGAGGCCGTTCCCCAAACTGCCTTCTCAGCAAATAAGTGTGTGATATTCTGAGCAGGAGCAGGAGAAAGATTGCCACTTAAAAATAACATGAAAGCATTAAGTAATTATTTAAAACAAGGCTGTTTAGAAAAATATTTGTATTTATTGCAGCTGCTCAATTGGCCTCGTTAAAGTCGGCAAGCATTTAAATTGTGTTACAATCTCATTTAAATCCCGCTCCGTTCCGGCAGGCTGAAGAGCTTGAATAGACCGATCACTTCATAATGATGATGAATGAGAAATTAATTCAGATACAAGCAAGACAATTTAGGCCTTCATCTGTTTAAATAGCTTCCAATATTATTCGCGATCGCGGGTCACAGATTGAATCAATTGTCCAATCTTGTGAAAGTCATATCCCTGCGTCTTCATCGGGATTATTTATAGCGCAGTGCGGGCCGCTGAAAGGTAGACGCTGTTAACAGGGACAATTACTTAAAGGGAAGCGTTTATAAAATGGAAAACAAATGCCAAGGTTGGTAACAAATGAGATCAAAAGCAGCCGTCCCGACCCGGCTGCCGGAGGGAAGGGAGTGAGAGGGAGCCCGCGGGATGGCGGGTGTCGGCTCGACCTGTGACCTCTCCCGGGCCCAGGTGAGCCCGAGTCTCCCGGGCTCTTGCGCTGTGGCTGCCCTGGCGGCGCCCGGACAGCGTGGACTCCTCCCGGGTGCAGGCGACAGCCGCCGGAACCCTGGATAGACGTGCTGGGCGCTGGCCTTGGGCGTCCCACCCGGGCCCTAGTCTCAGTCCCTTCTTAGCAGGGCTGGCGACGCCACCCAGGTCTGACGCCCAGGATGGGTGGCGGCAGGCTCCTCTCGGGCCTGGGTGGCGGAGGGCGGGAAGCCTGGTTGCAAACAGGTCGGGGACTGCTAGTGACCCCTGGAGGCTCAGCCTCCTCTCAGACCTGCCATCACCACAGGTCCCCTCGCCCTCCCTCGCGAAGCGCCTCTGGAGTCGCTCCCGGTCCCGCTGGGTTCCTTTAGGCCTCTGTGCTGTGTGCCCGAGCCTGTGAGCTGCATCCCGTTTCCCCCCAAAACCCATTGACTTCATCGCCCTGGGCCGCCCTCCCCGACGGGCATGTAGGAATCTTGAGGGGACCCCAAGCAGTTGGGGTGTCAACTGTCACGATTTCCGGACGACAGGTGCCTCCCTGAGGTGTCTACTGATCTCTCAGCTTGTTTCGGGAAAGTCCAGGCGACGGGAAGGTCAGCGCGTGGGCTATGTCCTCCCCACGGGGCCTGGGGCGCGTGGCTCTCACCGTGGGCCGCGTCCACACGGCCTTGGAGGCAGCGCTCCTCCGAACGAGAAGCACGAACCGAGATCGGGGAGCAAGGGGCCCCAGAGCACACCCAGGGAGAGGCGGAGCCCCACGGGGCAGCGCGTGATACTCCCGTCCTGCCCTCGTCGAGGTGCTCCGTGCCCCTCCCGCATCCTCTCCCGTCTTCTGTCCCCCGTATTTCTGTATTTGTAACAAAAGCCCGACTAACGGATTCCTGGCGCTCTGAGCACCGACTCCCGGGAGCGACTTTGATGTATTGCTGTCCAATTAGTGCCTTTAATTGGTGTCCCCGGGGACAGCCGGGCCTGGAGCTGGGACACAGCCTCCCCTCGCCTCTCCTGTACACTGGAAAGGTAAAATTTATAACGCACTGTAGCAACCCCCTGGGAGAGCGAGCGAGCGAGCGAGCGAGGGAAGCGGGGAAGGAGGCGAGGGCGGCGGCTGCTTGGCGGGACAGAGGACGCATCCTCCCACCTCGAGGGTCCCCAGGAAGGGCCCGGCCCGCTTGGATTCTACCCAGCGCCCTGGGTAGGAGGGTCGGGGCAGCCCAGTCGCGGAGGATTATGAATTTGCTTGCAGAAAAGCCGAGGGAGCTTGCTTTGTCTGCAGAAGCACACCCCATGTGGTCTCCCGGCTCGTTAATAATGGCTGTTTGTTAACAAGGATGCGGAGGTTAAATAATCCGGGTGGAAGATTAAACATGCCTCATCAAGGCTCTGGGAGCAGCGGGGGTGGAGCAGGTCTAGCCGCCGCCCAGCTGGCCTGGAAGAAGGTGCAGTAGAAGACCGAGGTACCTGAGGGCAGGGGCTACACCACACCGGCCTCAGGGGCTCTGCCATGGTCAGCAGAGGCCCCACGCCCGGAGGACTTGAAAGTCTAAGCAGCACCAGCCCCAAGAGACAGGGCTGAGATGTTCTCCAAGTGGCCGCTGGAGATCTGAAATCCGGCGCTGACCCAAGGCCCCCTTTTGGGCAAGGGTGATCACCACCACCGCCAAGTTATAGAGAGTCACACCTCTGGGAAGAAACAAGCTTGTGGACCCCCGTGTAACTAACACTGGGTTGGAAGGCAGAAGACGCCATGGCTCAATGGCCTTGCAACCTGCGTTCTACCCTCCCAGGTCCATTCTTCTACTGAATAAAGCAGACGGGGATGGGCCTCAATGGGATGTACAGTGTTTCTGTTTTTCTTCCCTCCAGCTCCTCACCAGTCGGGAGACTGAGTGCCTCATCCATCCGGCCCTGGGGGTGCATCTGGGAGGGGTTTCACCCAGCAATACTTGAGGGTCTATTATGTGCCAGTCACTGTGCAGTGTGTGCATTTTAAATGTGAGAGCAGACCATCAATTTTTGTTTTCTCATTGTTTTCTTTTCTATAAAGGAAGATGAGAGAAGGGAAAAAGACTCCCTGGAGAGAAAATGGAATGGGTGCCTAAGTGTAGGGTGGGGGAACTATGGAAGGACACATGACACCAGCTGAGAAAAGGGCCTTTGTGGAGGGCTGTGAAGTGAGGGGGCACAAAGGAACCAGGTGTGGTGGCATACACCTGTAATCCCAACACCCTAGGAGGCAGAGGCAGCCTGCAAATTTGGGTTTAGCAGCAACTTGTCCAAAAACAAAATACAAAAACAGAAAACCAAAAAGGCTGGGAATGTAGCTCAATGTGAATGACCTGAGTTCAATTTTCTAGTACGGGGTGGGCGGGGGAGGGGGGATGGGAAACGTCAGGATTTCAGAATTTGAATAGAGCTAGAAGTCAAAGGTATAGACATCTGATATTTCCAATTTTTAATTGTTGTGTTGTTTCAGCACTTAGAATTTTTTAGATAATTTTCAGACGTCACCTTCAGTTTTCCCACTGAGCAGAGAACTTCAGAGCACTTGCCTGTGAGGTTGGAGTTCTGGCCTCAAGGAAGAGGATCTACTGAACTGTAGACCTACTGAGCTGTAGATCTGTCCTTTGAACTGTGCTTCAGGTGACTGACTCAGATCTTTCTTCGCCTTCACTCAGAAGCACAGAGACCAGATTTGTGGCACTGTAGGCAGCCAATCCCCATGGAGTCACTGTTCTGTGCTTTGTGTGCATCTCTGTGCTTAGTTCTCATACCAGCACTGTGGGAGAATACTGTTGTTTTCATCTTACAGGTGAGGAAACGAGACATGGAGAGTTTCTAACTTGGCCTGTGTCACCAGTCCCTAGGTCAGTCTGACTTCAGAGTTTACATGATCTCTTCACTAAAGCTCACTTCATGGTATATAGGATGTCTGAGGACAGGTGGAAATGTTGGCTTCTAGATAAAGTCAGCTAGTATAGGAGGCAGGATAGAAGAATCACTATTGTGTCTTTTTGCTGTGTGTGTGTGTGTGTGTGTGTGTGTGTGTGTGTGCAAATGTGCTGCAATTTGAGCCCAAGGCCTTATACATGCTAAGCAAGTGCTCAACACTGAGCTATAACAGAGTCCTGTGTGTCTGTTTTTAAAGAACGCAATTTCATTCTGCCCTCCCAAAACATGATCAACATTTCTCTGTTCTACAAGCGGTTTAGCTCCATGGATAAATCAACAAACAGTTATTGAACACCTTTTATATGGCCAATACTAGACTGAAGTTTATACTTTGGTGTTCTTTCTCCTCCAATTTGGTGTTGATGTGGCTTTGATTGTGTTTGGATTCCCTTACAACTAATTCGTGCTTTGCTCGAAAAGAACTCATTAGTGGTGACAGCTGTGGTCAGGGTGACTCTGGGGTAGAAAATACACTTGCTCTGGCAGGGAAACTTCAAAATAGAGCCTGGAGAAATGGCACAGTGGTGGTCATAGTGCTTGCCTTGCAAGCATGAGGCCCTGAGTTCAATTCTCTAGCACCACATACACCTGGGCCTGGTGATGCACACCTATAATCCCAGCACTTGGGCACCTGAGACAGGAGAATTGCTGAGAGTTTGAGGCCAGCCTGGGCTACATAGTGAGCTCAGGACCAGCCTGGACTACAAAGTGAGATGCTGTCTTAAAAAAATTAAAGCCTGAAATATAATTTGACTCATCTGTTATCTGATTCAGAGCCTCCACATTGTAGCATCCGAAACTTTACATTTTATGAAAATGTAAATGTATTAAAACATAACTATACGAGAGACACAAAAGCATGGATTCTGGAAACTGAGCTCCCTACTCTGACTCTTACAAGTTTCATGAACTTGAAAGCTTCTAATCTCCTCTCTGAGCCTCAGTTTCTTTATTGGGTAAATGGGAATGAATTCCTGTGGTTGTTGTCTAGAGCTGTTGCCCCACTTACATCATAAGCATTATCTCAGTTTCTGTGAGCCAGCAATCTGATGCAGCTTAGGTGGGTGCCACTGGCCGAGGCTAGTCTAGTGGGGCTGAGGTCTTATCTAAAGACTCAGCTGGAGAAGAAGATGTTCCAGGCCCACAGAGGTGGCCTCTGGCGGGATTCTGTTCCTTGCTGGTAGGCTCTCTGGCTAAGGGGTCCAGCTCCTTGCTGGGTATTGGTTGGAGGCCTGTTTCAGAACCTCGCCATGTGAGCCTCGCTGCCTTGTAACTCACAGCATGGCAGCTGCCTTCCCTGGAGTGAGTAAACAAGACGGAGAGCACGGGCGAGGGCAGCAGAGCAAGTCCAAGGCGGAAACCATCGTCTTCCTGTTGTCTCATGTGGATGCGACATTCTGTCGCTTTGCAGTATCATAATCGTTAGAAGTGACTACTAGGTTCAGCACACACCTGAGGAGACAGAGTTGCAAGGGAATTATATGTAAGAGGCAGGGATCACAAGGACTCTCAGTCACCAGGCCCTAACTTTTCTATTCTTTTCTTTTTTCATTTCTTGTGTTTTTTTTGTCTTTCTTTCTTTCTTTCTTTCTTTCTTGTCTTTTTTATTCTTGGGGGGGGGGTCTTGTGTTTTAGGTTTGGAACTGGGAACCAAACCCAGGGCCTTGAGCGAGCCAGGCAAGCGCTCTGCCACTGGGCTACATCCCCAGCCCCATTTCTTGTGTATTTTTAATACTGAAGATTGAACCCAGTGCCTTCCTTGGACTATTTTTGATTTTTTTCCCTTATTTTGAGACAGGATCTTGCTAAGTCACTAAGTTGCCCAGACTGGGCTTAAAATTGTAATCTTCCTGCCTCAGCCTCCCAGAGTGCTGGGATTACAGGCCTGGCTGCACTCCTTATCTTAGGGGTGCTGCAAATATTGTATGGCTTTATATTTGTGAAGAGATTAGGATAGCCCCTGTTGGCTTAGGTTGCCGTAGTGACCCCTTTGATCCAAGGGAACACCCATTTTTTTTTTCTGTAGGTCCACTTCAATATTTGTCTTTCTCTCTGTAAACCTCTACAGAGCACAGAAAAAGCTAGGTATGTAGCACATGCCTGTAGTCCCAACGCTCTGAGAGGCTGAGGCAGGAGATTGGCAAGATTGAGCCCAGCTTGGACAACTTAAAATAGATAAGTAAATAAATAAGGTTAGGGATGCGGCTCAGTGTAAAGTCCTCAGGTTCAGTCCCCAGGACTCTGAGGGAAAAAAGAGCGTAGAAAGAGCAGGACAACGTAGTTGGCGCAAGGCAAGAGGTAGAGGGAACAGAATAAAAGGAGAATAGGATGGAAGATTCCAGAAATCTTTGGGAGATGTGTCTAGACTGAGAGAAGAGGTATAGGAGGAGATTCCTGTCTACCATAGTGTGCCTAGACTTTTTATTAAATATTTCCACAAACATTATCGTACTTAATTGCTACCATAGCCGTGTGAAACAAAAAGTGTTATTTTAGGGATGAGGAACAGAACCCAGAAAGGCCACACAGCTACTCAACAGGGGAAAAGCCAAGACTCAATCCAGGTAGTTTCATCATTTCTTCTATACTCTGGCTTGGTTGCTAACTTTACCACGATGTCATATCTTCACCCAGAGACATGCTGTGACGTGAACATAATGCTAGACAGGCCACGTCAGGTTGGTTACTGGGTTAGGGTTTACAGTCTGCCTGAGCTCACTGATGAGGTCAACTGGGCCCTACTTGATGAAAAATGGGTAGCCATGGTGTTAACGCACAGTGTTTGAAGAAAACCTGTCTCTGTCTCCCAAGTTTTGGTGCTGGGTTACTCAGTTAGGAGGTGGAGCCCCAGTAGAAAAAGGTACAGAGATGCATTCTGATGATGTTCACAGGTCAAGGCTGCTGTCCTCAGGGGGAAGACTGGAGAACCAAGCAGAAAAGCATATCCCTGTCCTGTCTTATCATGAAAGAATACCTCCTTTGAGCATGAGCAGGGCAAGTGGCTAGCTGGAATAAAGACTCCTTTTGCCTCTTAGGTGGCTGTGGCCATGTGACTAAGATCTGGCCAATGGCCAAGGGGGTTTGAGCACAATTGGGGACTGTGGCTCACTGGAATCGGTTTGTGTGTATGTGTTAGTGTGCATGAGCGTGTAGGTGCTGGGGATCAAGTCCAGGCCATCACACCGATCTACATCGATTTTGAGAAAAGATTACAATAAGTCACTAAATTGTGCAGATTGGGCTTGAGTTTTTAATTTTCCTGTTCCAGACTCCCAGAGTGCTAGGACTAGAGGCTTAACACCTGGGGCTGACACAGGAAGTGTACCTGAAGGGTGGGGAGCATGTCACTCTTCATCTCTTTTCCTTCTGACTGAAACTTGGAAGAGTGGATGGAACCTAAGAAGCCATCTTGAGATCAGAAGAGGAAGCCATGTACTGAGTAACATGGAAAAAGATGGGAGGAGTGTGGTTCTTAACACTGTGGGATCCTGCCGAGACACAGATTGAGATTTTTATTTTGGTTTTCTTTATCCCATGAGGCATAGAGTAAAACTATTAAGACATTTACGAGTCAGTAAGACAAATGAGAGTAGAAGTTTTTTTGTGTCTTCCCCAGAGGCCCACTCTGTAATCCAGGCTGGTCCTGAACTCACAGCAATCCTCTTGCCTTAGCCTCCTGAGTGCTAGGATTGCAGGGGTAAACCACACCTGGAGAATATTTTTGTGTGATGCTGGGGAATTAAACCTAGGACCTTGTGCGTGCTAGGCAAGTGCTCTAACCACTGAGCTATGCACCCAGCCAAGAGCAGGGTATTGCAGTATGTTTATGCAAAGATAGTACTTAGGTGGGGGAGAGAAGAGAAATGACCCTGGCTCTCAGACTCAAATCTGGTTGACAAGGAACACAGAGGGTGATTCGTTTACAGTAGGATCCATGAAGTCACATGGGAGGTAATGTGGACAGAACCTAGGGTTTGTGGGCAGTGTATAGTTTAAATTCTTGTTTTGTTGTGATCTAGCAAGTTTGTTTAATCTTGCAAAGCTTTGGTTTTCTTATCTTAGAGTAGTACTTATGATTAAATTAGGCAGTAAGTATAAAGCAATTTAATTCCTTTCTTCTTTGTTCTTTTTCAAACCTTTTAATCCTAATCCTATCATCCATTTATCTCTTTGACTGAAGGTCTGTTTTTTTTTTGCCCCCAAGTCCTACCTCTTCTGGGATGAAGGGAAGAAGAGGCCATTGTACAAATTCTGCTTGTTGGATTTGCTGCAGAACTTGGGCAGTTCTGGTGGTGGGTGTGGGTTCAGCCATGGAAAATTCAATGTTGCTGTACATTAGAATCACATGAGGAGATTTTACAGTGGACTGTGTCCTAATGCAGTTAAATCAGAGTCAGAATCAGTGGCCTAAATATCTGTAGTTTTCAAAGCTCCCTCTCCATCCCCTTAGCCAGGAAATTTTGACTTACAGCAAAAGTTGAGAACTACAGATGAAAGGAAACAAAAGCGAGACCTGGCACCTGGTAGGTCTTCAGTCAGCGCTACCCATTGCACCCACTGCAACTGAGCTGAGTCTTTATTAAGCACTCATCTGTCACTTTGGTTATGTAATGACTAATTCAAGTTTTAGTGGTTAGAAATATTACATAGCTAGAGGTACTTTGACATTCGAAAGCCAGGAGGGCCTCTGGGTTACATAGTAGCTCTACTTTTAATTTTCTTGGGAACCCCCATATTGTTTTCCTTATGGATATACCAATCTGTAACACCAAGATTATGCGGCTAAACTACAGCTTTTAATGGGCCTTTTAGTTTTCCCTGCAATAGATCTTCTAACACTGCTGTGAACTTAGAGAAGACACTGTTAGGCAAGAAATCTGCCACATCTGATTTCATTTTATTTTGATGGCAAGGCTAGATGACCTTACGTGCCTTTCGTATTTCACTTGGGCTGTGTTAACATGTCCAGATCCAAAGGCCAAAGCTGCATTTCTTAATGGCCACTCTAGGAACTTCACTGAAAGTGGACATTCCAGTTGAACATTTCTGGGGTCAGCAACTAAAGATAGGTAAAGTGTTTAAAAAAAAAAAACAGAGCAATCGGTATACTTTCACCTATATGTTACTCCGCTAAACTACCAGGAAGAAAGTGCAAAGGAGGAGTTATACAAACTCAGATTGCAGACTCCAGAGGAAAAGCTTACATATTGACTGAAGTGGGCCTTACCGGCAAAAGTATTTGGAAAGCCCCACTAGTCTCTGTTATCTAGATGACCAGAACTGCCCAGGTGCCCTGGGAATTAGGATTGTTTAAAATCAGAGATAGACTTGAGATTGGGGGGCATGTGGGGAGGGTGACTGTGAAGAAATACTTGTAAAAATAGTCCTACACCTCTAAATAGAATGTCTAGCATTCCAAGAAAGTCCTCTGAGTCAGCACTGCCTGAATAGTTGACTGCTGAGCTATCACTATATTTCTGCAAAAGAAATTATTTTAAAAAATAGTTCAATGTGCACAAAGTCAGTCTTGAAGTACAAGAGACATCTTGAGAAGAGTATCTTCTCTCTGATGCCAGAGCAAGAGATAATTTGCTCTTCAGTTTGCTTGGATAACTGTACCAGATCAAGGGTGACTCAGAGAAAAAAAGAGAGAGAGTTGAGTGTAAGTAAACATCTCAGGCGACCACTCAAGTCATAAAAGTGGCTGGTGGAAAACAGGAACCACTTGGGTCATGGAGACCCACACTTAGGCTGAGCTCATGATGTACAGCACACAAGCTCCCAATCACCCAGAGGAGACCTACAGCAAAGTCACTGATCATTCACTTGTAATAAATTGAAGATTTGGTCCCAGTTATGGTATTCTTTTAATAAGTTAGAATTACCATTGTGTGTGCACACATGCATACATGTGTGTGTGTGTGTGTTGTGAGTGTGTGCATGTATGTGTACTGGGGAGTAAGCCAGTGCCTTCACATTGAGTTGCATCCCCAGCCTTTGTTTTTGTTTTTATTTTTGAGATGGCTTAGTGGCTAAGTTGCCCAGGCTGGGCTCACGCTTGTGGTCCTCCAGCCTGAGCCTCCCCAAGTGCTGGGATTACAGGCCTGTGCTACCAGCGCAGCATCATTTTGGCCTGACAAGATCTCAGTTTCATTTTACTCACAACAGGGTTTTAGTAAAATGTGACAAAGGGTCGTCAACAGGTTTTGCTGTATCTCCCCAATTTGTCCATTTATCGGTACTTAGGTTGTTTCCATATTTCGGTTTCATCCATATTGCTGCATTAAACATGGAGTGCTTTATGAGGTGGGTGATTTTATCCCATTTGAGTGTACCCAGAAGAGAGATTGCAGGGTTGAATGGTAGTTCTATTTTTAATATTTTCTGGAATTATTATTGTTAGTATTTTGAGACAGGGACTCACTCTGTAGCCCAGGCTGGTCCTAACTTCACTATGAAGCCCAGGCTAGTCTTGGACCCACACCAATCCTCCTGCCTCAGCTTCTGGAGTGCTGGGATCACAGGCATGAGCCACCACACCCAGCTTATATGGTGCTGGGGAAGCGAACCCAACGCCTTGCGCTTGCTAGGCAAGAGGTTTAACCACTATGCCTTTCCTTCAGCTCCAGGAAATTATTTTCTGTATGGCTGTACCAATCTACTCACCAACAGTGTGCTAACTTTTCCTTTTGTCCACAATGTAACCAACCTTCTCTCTCTCTCTTTTTGATAATAGTCATCTTTAAGAGTTTGAGGTACCATCTCCTCATTCTTCTGGCTTTTATTTCTCTGGTAATTAGCTATGTTGAACATATTTTCATATCTATTTTTGGAGACATATCCTCTTAGGTCCTTTGCCCATTCTTAAATCATGTTGTGATTGAGTTGTAAAAAATCTTCATAAATTTTGGATATTTCTGAGATAACTAAATTTGCCTTCATATCTGTCATTTTAAGTATATTTATGTGGTATAAGATTTAAGTTCATTTAATGTAGCAATGTGATATAGTTTTAACTTTGTTTTATTGTAGCAATTCATTTATTAGGTCACTGATGAAAATTTATCCTAAGAAAACTGATCGATGTAACGATAACCCTGTGAATGTACAAGTATGCACCTTCCAGTATTCAGCTAAGGCATTTGAAATTTAACTTTTTTTCTTCTTTCCCAAATGTACTAGTCTTTTGAACTACATGCTTGTAGTTATTTTCTAATGGGAACTGGTGGGTAAGGCCAGGTTTAAGAATAACAATAAAGATATAGCAAAATATAGAAAAAAACCATTTGGTGAATATCCCATTAAAGGGATTGGTTGGATTCAGAGAGGAGATAACAAGATTTGACTACTGTGAACCCATTAGAGGAATAGGAAGCTGGGGTAGAGTAGTGACTTAAGTGAAATGACTTAGGTGCAGAAGATTAATACGTTAAACACTGTATGGTTTCTCAGACTTGGAAAACCCAGAACACAGACATTCTTTGGAACGATATGAAGTGATAGCTGGAGCCAAGGGAAGGGACAGGAAGGGGGTGGGAGGGTAGAAAATGGGAAGGGATTGTGAAGTCGATGTGATACATAGATGTACGAAACACCCAAATTCATTGTAAATACTATGTATTACATCTGTGTATTAATAAAAATAGTGGGGAGAAAAAATAAATTTTGGATATTAGCCTGTTATCAGATATGTGATTTATAGATAATTTTTACTGGTCCATAAGTTAACTTTTTTATTTTGCTGACTCTTTCCTTTGGTAAGCAGAAACATTTCAGTTTACAATCTTCTCATTTATTTATTTTTGCTTTTGTATATTGAGCTTTTTGTATGATATCCAAAAAAATCATAGCCAAGGCTAATGTGAAGGAACTTTTACAGTTGTAGGTCTTATATTTAGATTGTTAGAATATTATGACTTAGTTTTTGTGTGTGGTATAAGATAAGGATCCACTCTCATAATTTGCCTGTAGAAATCCAGTTTTTCCAGGGGAGGGGCGTAATGGAACACTTCGTGTTTGTGTTACTAGATGGCCTCTTTGGTTTGAGAGGATGAAGTTTGTTCTTCTGTGACTTAAGCTGGTTTTTTGAGCTATTTAGGGGAAGGTATGTCACCTGCCTCCTTCAATTTTTGCTTTCTAAAACTTTGTATTCCTGTGTACTTCCTGCAGTTAACTGGAATTTGGGGCCCCTTCCTACAGCTTTCCTCCCATTGTTTCCAGAACTTTCTTTAAATCAGGCCCTGCTTATTAGAATGCATTTCACAAAACATTAATTTGAGAATTATTAGAGTTCTTTCAAGAGATGGGTTGGATCAAGAGTGCCCCGTGGATGTTGAACACTTCTATTAAGAAGAAACTGTCATGAGGCTGAGAGGGAGCTCCAGGGTAGAGTGACTCATGTGAGTGACATCCTGGGTTAAACGGCCACTGGAATAAAAGGGGAAATACATTGTGAATTTAACTGCATGATTTAAAAAAAACATTGCATATACACATGCACACCACACACACACACACACACGCACACGCACACACACACATTTTTGGTACGGGGGAATTGAGTCCAAGACCTCACACATGCACATATTCTACCACTGAACTATATACCTCTACTCTCCAGAGAACTATTGGGGTGTGTGGTGTAAGTTAGCTTAATAGTGAATGATATTTTATATCCGTGATGATGCTGAGATGGGTTCTTATCTCCAGTGATAAGCTGTAGATCTCTTAATTTTCTCCCTGCTGTGGAGGTAAGTCTCAATGACAGTCAGTTTGGCTCTTTTCTACAATGTGATTTTTAGACAAATTGCGTCTAAGAAATTGCCTTGACATGTAATGTTTGAACGCTTTGTGGAAGACTGCCCACTGATGGACAGTCTCGTTGCTTAAAGGAAGTTGCCTTGGTTATTAGTTAATACACAAGGCTTAGGACAAATTCTGTACCTTATTTCTTCCATCCCTCAAAGTCAATTATTCCAATTTCAGGACAAAGCAATACATTCTTGGAAGAAGGGGCATCCGTAATCGCCTTTTTTTCTGGCTATGGGCCCTTTGCCTTTGATTCCATTCTTCGGGCTTTACCTTTTCCGCTTTCACATTGGGCCAGGACATACATAATGAATGGTACGGAGACTAAAAATGTTGTACGGACTGTGTGAGGATAATTGATTTCCGAAAATTTTATTGATCAGTTACTTAGTACAGTAGATCAGTGAATATGTTGATTTTGTGAAAGGGAAAACATTAAGCTTCTTCGATTTTGCTTATCTTAGAGGAAAATGCCTCATTTCAGGAGCTAAAAATAAACCAAATTAAAATTAATACGCATGTAGGAGTGCTGAGAGACATTCAAAGAGCTAGATATTTTTAAAGTTCCTTCTTATTTTGAGCATTTTTTATGCACTAGTTGTAAATTTGTGAAGGGTTAATGTAGGTTGACTTAATTTTTTGTGTTTGGTGGGAGGTGGACAAGGTTTATGAAAGGAATGGTGTATTTCAAATCACACTCTGCTAATTATTTGCTATAATGCTGGAAATATGTTCTTAATCAAAGCTGTTCTGAAACCCAGTTTTAGAAGTCAGCTATTCAATAGTTAAGCAATATTTGCCATGCTTACCGTGTTTAATTTTCCTACAATCTCTTTAAAGAAGCTAGACAAATAATCATCCTACATGATTGTCAATTCTCATTTTTTGTTTGTGTTTGTGATGAAGCCAGGCCTTCACACCCTCAGCCCACTTCTCTTTTTGGTTTGGAGTCAGGGCCTTGCTAAGTTGCTAAGTAGCCCAAGTTGGGCACAAACATAGTCCTCCTGCCTCAGCCTCCCAGAGTGTTGGTCTGCACTACAAGGCCAGTTTCAATTCTCCTTTAAAACAACACTCAAGGAGGACCTCAGTGCATTGTAAATTCTGCGGAATTGGAAACACCGGTTTTTTGCTATTATTCTTAAAGTTAACTTGAGATCTTTTATTGGGAGAGAAGATTTTTTTTTTTTTTGAGACAGAGTCTCACTCTGTAGTCCAGGCTGGTCCTGAACTCACTATGTAGCCTGGGATGGTCTCAAACACACAGTAATCCTGCCCTACCATACCGGTTTATGTGGTGCTGGGGAATCAAATCCAGGGCCTTGCACTTGTTAGGTAAGCACTTTAACCATTGAGCTACACCCCAGGCCCTAAGAATACTTTAAATAATAAATAATATTTTAAGTAGTAGCAGTTTTTCTTAAAATGCTCAAAGTTAAATACACCTAGATTAGTAAGAAGGGGAATTGCTTACTCACCAATAAAAAGTGAGGGAGTAGAAAAAGTTTAGACTTTGAAACTGGCAAGCTTGGGTTCAAATCCCCCTTTCACATTCATTAGCTGTGTGTGAAAATTAACCTCCGAAACTACAGGGTCATTTTTGAGGAAGAATAGCTACTTAGCTCCTGTGTAATAATGAATGTAAAACTGATAGCAGTGTCCCAGACTTCCTGCCTTCCCCAGAGACTGACTAATTAGTAACACACACCCTGGTTACAATTCCCTTACCTGGCGATAAGGTAGGCTGCTTTGAAGTGCTCACTGTGTCAGCAGGGACTGCCTCCCCCGCTGGGATGGAGACCTGAGATCTGCTTGGAATGAGAATTGCAAATGCAGTCTGTAGGTCCTGTTTGGATCATTTTGAATCCTGGAAATATCAAGGCTCAGTGAGACTCAGTAGCTGGTGCCAAGACTTTAGAAGTCCTGGTGGGTCCTGCACAGTGAGACATTTGATGTGAAACACAGAAAACCCAAGCCACGGGTACAGGCTGGTGTCCAGAAGCTCAGAGGAGGGTAGGTTGTGGTTATTTCCTAAAAATGAGAGACCTTCCTCTCTTTCCTTTTCTCGAGGATTCTGAGATAATTTTCAGAAGGTCACTCCTGGCATTTAGGCCACGGCAACACTTTCACCTCAGTTCTACTCCTCATCCTTGGGCAGGGTCGTCCTCAGCCAAGAGAGACACCTCTCCTTCATCTATTCTTAGATTTTCAGATTAGCATCTTTCAAACTTTTGAATTTTCTTAAAATAATATATAAACAATACAAATACACTTCTTTCTCTCTTTCTCTCTCTCTTTCTCTCTCTCTCTCTCTCTCTCTTTCTCTCTCTCTCTCTCTCCCTCTCTCTCTCTCTCTCTCTCTCTGTTACAAGAGATTGAGCACCCAGGACCCTCATACTGAGCTACAATCCCCAGCCATATATTTATTCATTTGCTTGTTTGTTTGTTTTTATTTTGACAGGGTTTCACTAAGTTGCTAAGTTGCGCAGGCTGGGCTTGGACTTGTGATTCTTGTGCCAGAGCAAGCCAGAGTACAGGGATAACAGGCCTGCGTCACATGGCCTGGCTGAGATAATATAACACTTCTCAAAATGAATAAGCTCTTAAATGTTTTATGTGACTACATACACACATATGCATGTGTGTGCACGCGCACACACACACACACACACACCTACAACAAAAGCAAATAACAAAACAACAATATTTACAGCTACTTCTGCACTCTGATGGTCTTTTTTCATTTCACTGTACATTGGTTGTACATAGTCTCTTATTCACTGGAAGGTATTGATGACGGAAACTGAGGCCAGGTGAAGGTAAGTTGGTGAGTTGAAAGCAGAGGAAAAGAAAAGCAATGAGTATGATCCCATTCAAGTTAAATGTTGGTTTGTGGTCTTTGTCTTAAACCCTTAGAGCAAGTTTTACAATTTACTTGCGTTGATTGCCTCAGCTCCCATAGGCTCTTGAGCAACTGGCCTGTGTAGGCCCAGAAGCCTAGGGCTGACGGGACAGTATCTTTCATCTGAAATAGACGGCAAATGTTCTCTGTGAACTTCAGTTAGGTGCTGGCATGTGCAGTGTCACAGGGAGTCCCATCTTCCCCTCCACAGGGTGAGGCAGAAGGCTGTTTGCCCAAATTCTTGAAAGTATGTTACAGAGCAGGACAGTTTAGCTCAGAGTGTGTTTCAAAACTACATGGGGAGCTTGTGACAATGCAGATTCCAGGTTCATTTTCAAGAATTTAATTCAGATCAAGAGTGGGGATGGAAATTGCATGTTTGACTTGTGTGTGCATGTTTAAAAATTGTGATTAAAAAGTGCTGGTGAGGCTGTGGGGAGAAAGGAATCCTCCTGCACTGCTGGTGGGAGTGTAAATTCATAAACCACTTTGGAAAGCAGAATGGAGATCTCTCAAAAGACTAGAAATAAATATCCCCTTTGACCCAGCAACACCCCTCCTGGGAATATATCCAAAAGAGGCCAAAACAGCACATAACAGAGATACATGTATACCCATGTTCATGGTAGCACAACTAACAATAGCTAAAATATGGAAATCACCAAAATACCCATCAACAGACCAATGGATACACAAACTGCGGTATTTGTGCACAATGGAATACTATGCATCTATAAAGTCTAACAGCATGGAGGCTTTTGCAGGCAAATGGAAGAAACTTGAGAACATCATATTCAATGAAGTGAGTCAGAAGCAGAAGGTGAAACATCGAATGGTCTCTCTGATATGAGAGTCCCAGATCACAACTATCTCATGGAACTTAAAATGAAAAACAAAGTGAAACAGGGGGGTAGAGTGGGGGGGGGAGGGGTAGGTAGGGGGAGAGACAAAAGGAGAGTGGGAAAGCCCTTGTCACCTAGACAAGATACGTATGTGCACAAAATGCTTAACTTCATTGTAAATCTTAAATTTTGAGCTTATACATATCAGTAAAATGGGGGAAAAAACTCCACACAGTATATAATGTGTGCTCTCAACTTTTTTCCTTTCCTTTTTTTTTTTTTTTTTTAAGACAGGGTCTTGCTCTGTAGCCCAGGCTGGTCCTGAACTCACTATGTAGCCCAGGCTGGCCTTGGACTCACTGCAATCTTCCTGCCTCCAGTGCTGGGATTACAGGTGTGTGCCACCAAAACCCAGCTGCCCAGCTTAGGTGGAGCTGGGGAATCTAACTCAGGGCATTGTGTGTGCTAGGCAAGTGATTTAACTGCTGTGCCATTCCTCCAGCCCCTCTTAACTATTTTTATATGGACAGCTCAATAATGTTAAGTCAATGTACATTGCTGCATAACACAGTTCCAGAACCTTTTGTCTTACAAAACAGAAACTCTGTGCTCCTCAAACAACTCCCTAATCCTCTGCCCTCCTGCCACCCCCTGCCCCCAGAAATCATCATTTAACTTTATTTTCTATGATTTGGATTACTCTAGAGATTTTTTTTTATATAAGCAGAAGTCCAGTCCGTTGGTCTCTTCTCTGAATCATTTCTTTATTACTTAAAAAATTGCCTTAAAACAATTAATATGTTAATTAGTTAAAATTTCCCCCAAATTATTCTTTTTATTAGTGTGTGTTTGTGATACATAATCATCACCTCTGGCCTGCGTGACTGTCGCACACACACGTCCCGTGTGGATTGTTTCCATTTTCCCTCTCCTTTCCTCCCCCGTCCCACATGCTTCTTCACATAAAATCTAGCCTCCTATTTTCCTCTATCACTTCTTGAATTTGCTCTTCTATGTTTTTATGACTTGATTTTCTTATATGAAAAAACCCACTCTGCTGATTATTATCTTTGAGTCTTCTTAATTTGCTATGACCTCATTTGTTAGTTCTTAGCATTCTCTCTCATGCAGCAAGTGCTTTGTTGAGAAAGTCCTTGTCTATGCCTATGTCTTCAAGGGATTTCCCTATTTTATCACCTAAAAGGTTCTGTGTTCATATTTTAATATCTGCATCTTTGAGCTACAAAAACTTGTAACATGTATATAAACTCATGTAACCACCGCTGCAATCAGAAAAAATCTCATCAGTCCCCCAAACTCCTTTGTGACATCCTCTTCACTTACACTGTCCCCAATTCTGGTGCTGGGCAACCTGTGATCTGTTTCGCTTGTGGTATGGTTCTGAATTTTTGAGAGTATTGCAGGGCAAGAATCACACAGAATATAGAGCATGAGACCTGCTGAAACTGTTTTTTTCTATTCATCAAAATAAATTTGAGATCTGTTCAAGTTATTCGACTTTTTATTGTATCTATTTTCTTGTCCTTAGACCAACATCTCCCCAACCCTCCCCTTTTCTTAGCAATGTCTTCTTCAGAGCTAACATTTTTACATTTAGTAGGTATAACTTGTCATTTTTTTCCTTTTATGAATACACTTTTGGCATCATGTCTAAGAATTCTTTGCCTTAACCACAGGTCACAACAGTTTTCTCCCAAGAGTTTTGTGCTTTCATATTTTAAATTCATTGTATTTGTTTTTTATATAATTTATTTTATAAGACGTGAGGTTTAGTTTGAGGCTCTTTTTTTTCTTTTTGGCTATAGATGTTCTAATACACATTTTTTGAAAGAACTATTCTTTCCCCACTTGCGTAATTATAAAAATCAGTCTGGTTCTACCTGTGGCTTAGCTCCTCTGTTTCGTCACCGTCTTGTCTCTTTCTTACCACTGTCACGTTGTAACTTTACATTAACCCCTAAAATCAACAGCAGTTTTACCAACTTTCCCCCACCACTGTTTTGCCTTTTTTAGTGCCTTTGCCTTTTTGTTTGAACTTTATAATCAGCTTACCTATTATTACGCAGAATACACCTGGTATTTTGATTGCATTTCATCTAAATATCGATTTGGAGACAATCACCGTTTTTACTCTGTTGAGTCTCTGTGAACATGTCTCATTATGGTTATTTATGTGCTTATTTTTGCCTGTCTATGTACTCATTCTGGCCTAAAAATCCTGGTTCAGGCACTGTCCCGGGTGGCAGGCTCCGTCTGTGAATGCGGGTTCGGATTTGCTTTCTACTCAGAGGCCCACCTGGCCTCTCCTGCCTGACTCACAGCCTAGCGGAACCCATTCCTGGGCTGGAGGGAGTGCTGCATCCTTCGTTGTTCCATTCTGACTTTCCCAGTACTGTCCAGTTTGAAAGTAGTTGCTAATGTGAAGAGGAGGCATTATTGCTGTGACTACAGTTTCCGTGAATACAGATTATCAAGACCTTCCATTCTCAGGAACCTAGGTGTCCCTCTTCTAGAATCTTCCCACTGAGTAAAGGTGAGCATTGCACTTTTCAATTCCTCCTGGAAGATTGCTTTGAATCTCATTGTGCCCATATCAACAAACTCACCTATATCTTTTCAAATGTCAAGTGGGAAGTGAGGTTGTCAATGGGACCTATTTTTCTCTGTTGTATATATTCGTGTCTAATGTTTTTAAATCATAAAAATAATAAAAGCTCATCAAGGATAGTAATGAAGCTGGCATAAGAGGAAGTAAATACTCAATGTCAGTATTTTGGAATGCTCCTTCCTAGATTGAAACATTTTTGTACATATTAAAAATTTAAACATTTTTTGTACCTATTAAATTTTTGTTTTAAAAACATGCATAGTTAGTTTTAAGCTGAGATTAATTATGAGGGGGCTTCAGGGAGCACTTGAATATTTTGAAATTAGATGTAAAATTACTCATATGGTAACATACTTTTTTTTTCAGTTCTGGGAATCAAACTTAGGACCTCGTGCATGCTAAACACATGTGCTACTACTGAGCTATGCTCCAGGCCAGCATACGTATTTTTCCCCCCCCTGGGGTGTGAGAGACATAGTTTTTGTAAAATACTAAATAATCTATGAACTCAGACTTTTTTAAAGTGCAGAAAATTTATACTATTTTTCCCCCAGCGTTCTAAAAAGACTTTTTCTGGAAATTGGGTGAAATCAAGATGCTACCTATGACAGGTCAGGGCTCACCTCAGTGCTTTAATATTTTTCTGCAATGGATTTGACTGTCCTTGTAAAGGGGTCTGTCGGAGTGACTCCCGTAGCACACAGGTCATTGAGGGCTTTTGGACAGTAATTTTAATTTCCATATTTGGATGAAGTATGTGTAGTAGAAGGAGCTGGAGGGGCCATGCGCAAGGTGACAGAATGTGGGATGTGAGGACCATCAGTCATTCCCAATCCAACAAGGGAGGTCCAACCTGTGCTGGAATTAGAGTTCATCCTTAATATCTCTCTCAAAGCTGATGTAAATTAAGATGGACGGGGAGGCACACACCTGTAATCCCAGCACTCCGGGAGGCTGAGGCAGGAGGACCACAACAAATTCAAGTCCACCCTGGGCAATGTAGTGCAAACTTGTCTCAAAATAACTGGGGATGTAGCTCAGTGCGACACCACTGGGTTCAGTGCTCAGTAATTTAATTATTGAAATTTATATTGACTGAATACTTACCATGTGTCAGATATTATACTAAATGGTTACCTGTTTTATTTTACTTAATTCTCTCCACAGTTTATGAAATAAGAAATGTGATTATTTCCATTTTAACATAAGGATTCCAAATCTTAGAGAGTTTAAGTTAGATATGGAGCCAGAACTGGAATTCAGGCGATTGCTAGACTTGGAAGGCCTGCTTGCTGTCATTTGCCTCCTCTGCCACATCTGCTACCTCTGCTGCCCGCAGTGGGCTGAGCAGGTCACTCGCACCCCCTGCGAATTTGTGGGTGTATCTTCACATCTACTCCCCCACCCAATCTTCCCGTTTTCAAATCAACAAACAGCAATGGGAAGCTTTTGATGAGAGATACGCATCGTCGTTACTTTTCTTTGGCAAATGAGGAAAGTGATGCTTAGAAAAATCTCTTTTTCTTTTTCTCTCTTTCTTAATAGCAGAGAGTTAGAATGTAGGATTTGAACCCAGGTTCTGTTGTGTCAGTCCAGCAAGCTTGCCCTGAATCGCTGCTCACCACAGCCATCCAGGGAGCAGTTTCCTTAGGAAGGTTCTTGATCTTAGGCACTTGATGGTGTTCAATGAGGGCAACTGAAATGAGGTTCGTAATGTACAAAGCAGTGCATGAGTGAAAAGAGAAAAGGAAATCTATACACTCGTTCTGTCTTTGTGATGTCATGAAAAGACTCCTAGAAAGCAATTAAATGACAGAATCTAATTTCCTACACATTTACCTCTAATCTGAGTGTTGTGCTTAATATGCCACTATAGAGCTCTTCCATTTCTTTGCGCAGAACATTATCCTCTCATCACAGAAGATAAGCATCCCATTGGAGAGAGAGATGGGAACAAGGTTTGTAGGCTCTAACAGACTTGCAAAAGAAAGACGTGCCAAGTAGCTCATAATGGAAAGATAATCAGAAATTAAATTCTTGAATATGTGGGTCGCATTGGTGCAGTAATGGATGCTTACCTTTTACATAAAAATATGTTTATAACTGACCCAGTGAGATATTGTAATTATTTTTATTATTCTAAGATTTGATTTACATCAATATAATTGATGAAACTGCTCAGCTGGTCTTGAAACTGGTCTTGAAAATGCTGTACTTTACCCATAGCACATTGCATTGATTTTCTCATTTTAGATATTAAAGTTTAAATATTTCACAAATGCTTTGCAGACTATGGAAGATTTCAGAAGACCAGGACTGTGTTTGGTGCAGTCTGTCCCCTGCATTCAGGCTTCCCTATGGAGCCATGAATTTTCTGGGGGAGAAACAATTAGTGTCCAGTGATTGGTTACAGAAGTTGCAAAAGTTATCCAAAAATGTCAAGGTAAAGGGGATTGAAGATTAAGTGCAAATTTTTTAACAAAGATTTTATGTAGTAATATGTATTCTTATAATGAAAATTCTGATGTTTTGTATAATTTGATTATTTTTCCCTGCTCTGGAGACCAAACACAAGGCCTCATGACTGCTAGGGAAGCCGCTTTGCCACTGGCTTCCATTCTCAGCCCCACGTGGTATTTTTAATGAAAGCAATTGCAATGTGAGTGTGTGTATGTTAAACACATACACACACATACATCACAAGTTAAAAAGTTAGCTGAGGGCTAGCGGAGATGTGGCTCAGTAGAGAACCTGCCTAGCACGGCTGAAACCCTGGATTAGATCCACAGCACTGAAAAATAAAAGAAGGATTACAAAATGTATAATGATTGACCTACAGTTAGCTGTATAAATTAATAGGTCTTGCTGTCCATTTGCATACATGCCTTTTTGTGTGTTTGGTAGTATCCGTCTTCCTGCTACCCTCTCTCGTCTTCTGCTTTCTCTCCTCTTCCGCGTCCCCTCTCCCTTCCTTAATAATCTCTCTTCTATTTTCAGGTACTTTCTCCTTTTATTCTCCTCCTTTTCTCCCACTCCCCCTTTCCTAGTTTCCACATATTAGAAAAAATAAGGGATTCTGAATCTGGCTTATTTTGCTTAACAAGATAACCTACAGTTCCATCAATTTTCCCGCAAATGACGTACTCTCAATCTTCTCTGTGGTGAAATAATGCTGCACGTGTGTATGCACCACTATGAAGACCCATGCATCTGGTGATGGGCCCTTAGGTCCATTCTATGTCTTCCTTGATGCCAAATAAATACAGGTACACTGTTTATCTATTTTGTACGCTGATTTCATATCCTTCAGTTATATTCCCAGAAATGCTAGAGCTGGGTCATATGATAAATCTAGTTCATTTTGCGCCTTTAAGGAGACAGGTACTTAGAGTTTAAAAAAAAATTGGTACAGAAAATGAAATTCTCTTCTTAAGTTCTGGGCTTCCCCTATAACCACGTGTTTCAGTTACTTTTTCATCGCTCTGACTCAATACCTGACACCTACAACATAGGGAGGAAAGATTTATTTTAGCTTACAGTTCCAGAGGGTCATAGCCCATTCACAGGTGGGTGGCTGGAAAATGATGGAAGCACATGGCAGGGTTGGAGCGGGGACAGGGGCAGAGCAGGAGGTCAAGAGACAGAGTTCCTCACAGCATGAAGAAGTCTGGAAAGAAGGGCGGAACCAGCACGTCCAGGTCAAGCCCTAAGCACCCGCCCCTTGCATCCAGGCCCCATCTGCCAACCCTACCCAGCATCCATACGAACATGAGGCTTTGGAGGGGCACTCCAGATCCAAACCACAACACCATGATTAACAGTTTTAACATCAATGTAATACTTTTTTTGTGTGTGGTACTGAGAGTTGAGCCCCTGACCTTCACTCAGACTAATAGCTTCCACCATTTTTGTTTTTGATTGAGACAGAATCTCACTGAGCCACTAAGTTCCCTATACTGGGCTCGAACTTGTGATCTTCTTGCATTATTACCCTCCCAGAATGCTGGGATTACAGGTCTGCACTGCTGGGCCTAGCTTGTACATCTTTTATATACAACCAGCCCCCTGTATTCCTGGATTCTATGCTCATGAATTCAACAAAACAAGAATTGACACTATTTAAGAAAAAATGGTGCTAAACCCACATTTTCTAGGCAATATGGTATAATAACTGTTTACATAGCATTTCTGTTGTGTTAGGTATTTTAAGTAAGATAGAGGTGATTTAAAGTATGCGACACAGTGTACGTAGGTTATGTGTAAATACAACATCATTTTATGTAAAGCACTTGAGAATTTGATTTTGCTATGTGCTGGATCCTGGAGCCAACTGGTCATGGACACCAAAGGACAGTTTCACAACAAAATTGGTGTTAGTTTTTAAAAAATAACCTTTTAAAAATATTTCGTCATCCTGTGAAGGGATATGAACCGGGAAGTAAGGTCTCAGTATGGTTATTTTGTCGCTTAAATTCTGACTTGGGGTTTGGTAGTGGTAGCGGAGCTGGTGGTCGTGGTAGTTAGGTTGAAAGGTTTGCTTGGTGAGCACCTTGTCATCTTCTTCTTTGCCTTTTTGGGGTTGCAAGCATCAGACAGTGGGAAAGGGAGACCTGAGGGCAAGCAACCTTAACAGCATATAACTACTAATCTTGCTACTGTAATAAGAACTTTTCTTAACTTGGTATTCATTTGAAGCTAAAGAAAAGGTGAAAATTTTGAACTTTGTCATTTGTATTTTAAATTTAAAAATCTGTTTGGAAGTGTTAATTCACCATTTCTACAATTAAAAACTATGACTTAAGCTCTATTTGCTAGAGAAAACCCTCGGTCATTTCCATGTTTTGCAATTTTCTTTACTGTTCTTTGTTTCAAGCTTAGAAAAAAATAGTATATTAGAGTATGTTCTAGGAAATTTGAAGACTTAGTTGAGGTAAAAAGCTTTTTCCAGGTTTTAATGAAAGTTTTTCATTAAGAAAATAAAAAATGAAGCATTCTTTATTTTTATTTATTTATTTTTTGAGACAGGGTCTCGCTCTGGAGCTCAGGTTGGTCCTGAACACTCTGTGGAGCCCAGGCTTGCTTTGAAAGCAGGGCAAAACTCCTGCCTCAGCCTCCCACATGTGGGATTACAGACATGCACCACCATGCCAGCTCCTACGTGGTGCTGTGGGATTGAATCCTGGGGCTCATGCTTCCTAGCACTTGCTCTAATCACTGAGCTCCTAGCCCCCAAGTGAAGTGAGCTGAAAAAAAAAAGTACACTGAAAAAGAACATGTGGGAGCCTGGAATTCTCAGCACTTGGGAGGTCGAGGCAAGAGCATCATGAGTTCAAAGCCAGCAAAAGCCAGAGAGTACGACTGCGCCACAAAATTCAAAAATACTTGGGCTTTGGAGCCTGGGAAGTAGCTTAGAGAGGCTGTGAGTTCAATCTCTGGTACTGGAAAAAATATCTGGTAAGTCCCACTGTTCGGAGAGATTGCTTCTACTGTATGACCTCCAAAATCGGGTGGCGTACCTCCCTGCCCACACCACTCTGACGTCCGCCCTGGCATTGGCTGTGTGTTTCACATTTTGTCTGCCCATTAGGTGAAAAAGTCATTTTTAAAATCCTTCGCAACTGCATTTATTTGCGCATGAGGTGGAGCCGCGTCCGATCAACTTTTTCACCGGCTACTGTTACTTCGTGGGACGCTCACAACCGGACAAAGTATCTCCACCATTACTTGAAACACGACGTCTACTCCGTCCCGTGATGAGATGCTGCATATTTCATCCTGATTTCCTTCAAACCAAAAATGAGGACTTGAGAAAACTTCTGCAGGCCCCTCGTCCTCCCCCTCCCTGGTGAGACCTTCAAAATCGTTCCCTTGCCTTCCCACACGTCCTCTGCTCCTTGCATCTCCCAGGTTAGCTCCAGACTGGAGTTTCCGCAGCTGCGCCCAGGAGTGGTCCGTTCCTGGAGTGGGCCTGTATTCGTCCACATCACCCTGCGCCTCTACGTGGGAGGGATGTCTTCCAGGACTGTAGCTTTCTTCACCTGCAGCTTCCTTTTTCTCAAAAACCCGTGAGATTATTTCAGTTTCCCGAGCAGTGCCGGCCTGACTTCTCTGTGAGTGTTCCTCCTGTCTTTTTCTTTCACCCTTGGAGATCAGAAGCTGTGCCCAGAGCTTCTGTTCCTGACCGGCCAGTTTCCTCACTTTGTTGAATCTCACCTTTCCCTCCCCTGTTCCTTTTTGTCCTTTAGAATTCCTATTAGCCACACAACAGGTATCCTCTCAGTCTTTTATCTTTTTATTTTTTTAAATGGATTTATCTCTTTAAATTTTTGTTCTGGCCTTTGAGCTGTTTCTTCTTTTTGGCCTGGAAGTCGTATCTCCACAGTAAGCTATCACTCTCATCTTCAAATCACTGACTACATTTTTCAATGAAAAAATTATAGTTTTGTTTTTAAAAATATTTTTGTGCTTTAACTGAATCTCCTTAAATCTTATTATTCGTTTCTATTATTTATTATTTTTTAAATTTTTGTAGTGAAGGGAATAAACCCAGGGCCTCTGCATGCTGGACAAGCACTCTATTACTGAGTCCCATCCCCAGCCTTCTTATTACGTTTTACGTAGAATTGCATAACAGAACGTGTAGGTAGACCCTTGCATCCCTGAGAACTCAGTGGAGCTCTTAAATCTCACAACTAATGATAGAGGTAAAACCTTGGTCCCTTGATTGCTGACCCACCTTTTCCCTCTCTCTATTGGAGTATTCATAAGAATCAATGTTGATGATGTCTAAGTAAATCCTATCTTGAAGAAGATCTGAAGGTAAGGCATTTGTCTGTGTTCATGTTTCTAAAAGTAGTAGGATGATTATTTAGATTTTTTTTTTGACACGTAGTGGAAACGCAAGTCACATGACAATGTGTTTTGAGAATAATCCCTGAAGGACTGTCATCAGAAATTTTCTGACTGTCCTCTGATATTCGTTCTGAAATGTCACCCAGTTTTCTTCAAGTATGACTCAGAGGCTGTGACTCAGGAGTGTCTCTGCTCCCTCTAGTCATGGCTTGAATCACATTACATGTCAGTTAAACAAAAAGAGATAAAAGTTTGAAGGCTAATTACTCTCAAAGTCTCCTCACTCAAAACTAGTCGTGTGGCTTTTCTATCAGCTGCTAATAATTATGTATGAAAGTTGTGTTAGGTGAGTAGATTTAGGGTATGGTAAAAATGATTATTTGCATGGTGATGAATGAACATGTTTGTCTTGGGCCCTTTTCCAATTGCACATCTGTCTCTTGGATTATTATTAAATTGTTTTGAATCACTCTGTATGCTTAGATTAAAATTTATATTTGATATTCATGATATCCCCCCAAATAGGAAGATTTGAGATATTCCACTTTCTGTTTCATAACTGGTAACTAAAGCCTAGAAGAGATGCCTTATAGTGTCCCCCGGAGCCGAATGGAAAGCGAGCCATTTGCTATGTCCTCCCTTTGATTCTGTTGCTCTTTAGGCAAGAGGTAGAATATGAACCCAAGTTACCACAGGGTGCTTCCTACTCAAGTGCATCAGCATATTTAACTTTTTCTTTCTTTGATTTTTTAAAAAAGTGATATCTAATGGTAGATCCTCTCCTCCTCTCCTAGAGCCTTTTCTTCCCTTGGTTTGCAAAATGCCATTAAAAAAATGTTTTTATCTCTCTCTGTCATAAATTTGTCTGCTTCATCAGTTGTTCTTTCTCTTCTCATTGTCTAAGACCCTACTTTTGATGATATGCTCGTTAATTCACTCAAGAAATAGTTCTTGGGTACTTACTATGTGCCAGGTACTATACCAAGAAAAGGTCATAAAAGAGTTACC
This sequence comes from Ctenodactylus gundi, assembly GCA_004027205.1. Classification (NCBI taxonomy): domain Eukaryota; kingdom Metazoa; phylum Chordata; class Mammalia; order Rodentia; family Ctenodactylidae; genus Ctenodactylus; species Ctenodactylus gundi. The sequence continues at coordinate 760,699 of PVKB01000295.1, read as the reverse complement.
AAGGAGGTGACATCCACTCACCACGGGTACACATTCCAGTGGAACAGACAGACAATAACAAAATAATTACCAATTTTTAATAAGTGCAACTAAGGAAATAAGCAAGGGTTCGTGAAAGCGTGTAGTGGGGTTTGAGTCCACGAGCCCATGAGGGTGGTCTGGAAAGCCTCCCCCGAAGGTGAGACTTTCAGTATGAGAGACTGCTGGGTGAAGTAGTGCAGAAGAAATCATCTCCAAGCAGGGGACTGGTACAGAGCCACTGAGGAGGAACCAACAGAAGGTCATTGTGGCTGTGAAATAGTGGCAAGGAGGAGTTGGCTAGAGAAGTGGAGACAGGCCAACAGACAGGATGCAGAGAATACAGGCTCAGTAAGGAGTTCAGGGATAACTTCAGTCAAGGACATTCTTGAATAGGGTTAAGTATTGGACTTGGAAGATCAGAGCGCATTTTGAAAAGAATACTTTGGGGCCAGCCAAGACCAGTGGTGCAGGTCTGTAATCCCAGCATTTTGGGAGACTGAGGCAGGAGAATTGAAAGTTCAAGCCCAGCCTGGGCAACTTAGAGAGACCCTGTCTTAAACAAACCTGGGGGTGTAGCTAGGAGCAAATGTTCTGAATTATACGTAAACAAGAATGCCTTGGGGCTTGGCCTAGTACAGCAGGCATGTAATGCCAAAACTCTGGGAGGCTGAGGCAGGAGTACAAGCTGGAGCTCAGGCTGGACAACTTAACAACTTAAAAAAATGCAAATGCTTTGGGGAAGGTGAGTCTGAAAATAAGAAACTTGTTGGGAGCTGTTTGGGAGCTGCCTAAAAGTTATGCCTGATCTCTTTATTCTCCCACAGTACCATCTGGAAGCCTACTTTTTATTGCCCAACCTCCTTTGCAGCTAGATCCCTTGTGGCCCAGATTTGACCTCTGAACTGTAAAACTACTACAAACATTTCTGCAAAAGACACTGTGTTTCTTGATAAAAGGAACAGGCACAATGTCAGAGTTGGCTGCTTCTGACTCCCCCCCGCGCCACCCCCCGCCTTGTCCTGCACCCTTACCTTCTGCCTTTGAACTAGAGTACCTGGCAGCCATTTAGTGACTATGAAGAAAAAGTGAGGAAAGTGATAAAACCAGACCCAGAACCACTTGAAAAACTTTGGAACTACCTGTTCATACTTCTTGAACTAGGAACCACCAAATACCTTTATTATGTAAGCCACTAATAATCAGCTAAGTTGAAACCTGTAACTAAAGCATTTCTAAGTAAACCAGAAGCTCTTGTGAGCTCTAGGTGAGAAACTGTGGAGCTAATGCTGAGTTCTATATGCATTCTACTACGTAGCCCATCTTCGACTCTGACCTCGTTCTTGATTGGTAACTCCATTTGCTAGCGGTTGCGATTGGTTGCCCCATTTGCTTGCGTGTCCTCATGTCAAACATTCCAAGAACGTTCTAGGTCCCCAACCTCTTGCTGAGCTTTTCTCCATTCAGTCATCCCACAATTGTCAGGAGAGCATGCATACTATATTTCCCCCCTCATTTTATTGATACATATAAGTGCAAAACATGAAGTTTACACTGATCTTGAGTATTTTGTGCACATACATATCAGGGCAAAGTTACAAATCCTTCCCTTCTCTCTTTTCGACACCCCCCACCCCCAGTTCCCATTGTTTCCCACATTAAGTTCTATGAACTAACTGTGATCTGGGTTTCTCATATCAGAGAAACCATTCGATATTTCACCTTCTGCTTCTGACTCACTTCACTAAGCATGATGGTCTCAAGTTCATACTATCTTTTTGTACACCAGTTCAAGAACTAAAGAAGAAGTGACAGTTACTATAAGCAAACCCAAGTGGCTGGGCACTGTATTCAAGGCGTTCTTCCAGAGGAAGCAGCTCTGCGTATACAACCTCATGGCCTTGTCGACCTTCGTACAGACACTCTATCTCAGCTCTTTCCTGGTCTTACTCATTTGAAGGCCTTTATGCCTTCCATGCTAAACATCATGTTGCTTTGACATATTTTCCCTAATTTAATCTTTCCAGATAACTCATGAAATTGGTTTTTCTCCTGTCTGACAAGAATAAGAGAAGGTGTCTCTTTCAAGGTCAAAAAGCAAGGAGGAGATGGAGTCTAGATTTAAACTCAAGTTCTTAGATTCCAAGCCTACTGTACTTTCCTGAGGTCTTCATGGAGTCTCAGGTGGCTTGGTTTATGATATTCTGTGTTAATACATGTCTATTTCTATCCTCTACCCTTTCCAAAAACTCTCCAGAATTTGGTCTTGTCCAGGAGTCTTTGCCATTTTTTCCTCAGTGCCTGTATATGGTAGATCTTTACAGACTGTTTTTATAGTTGTGATATTCATTGCAGCTTGCTCACGGGTCTCTGGTAATTCCATTTCTCTATGGCCTATCTCTTCAAGCAGATCTCAGGTGTCCCCAGGGTGGGAACAAGCAGCACATTCTTCCTTTATTTTCTGGCATAAGTTTTTAGTACCTAGAAAAGTGAAGCAAGTAATTAATTGATGCTGAACTAATAAATAGGCAAGCAATCAATAAGAACATTGCAGCAAATCTGTTTGGCTTCAGGTAATTCTCCACGTCCTTTGATTTTATTCTTGCATTTACAGAGTCTAATTCCTAGTAAGCACCATTTTTTTTTAAGAACAAAAAATTCCAACATGTTTCCTATTGTGGTAAGCTTCACATTTGATAACCTTTCTAATTAGCATTACATTTTAAATGCTTTTAAAATGCCCCATTACGTATTTGTCCAATAGTCCATGACAATTCAGATACGTAATTGCTATTACAGAGTACCTGGTGACCATCGTTAAGTAATTAGAGAGGCTTAAGCATGTGCAATGCCAATTAGGAAAATTATCAGTATGGGTTGTTAAGATAATAGGGAATCTGACAATGATTTTGTTTTGGAGCTTTAGCAAAAACAAGGCTACAATGGTACAGATGAATTTTATAAATTTAGTGCCTGATGGGTTAGAAGCCGTTTTAACAGTGGAGAATTAGGATTTTTTTTTTTTTTTTTTTGAGACAGTGTCTCACTCTGTGGCCCAGGCTGGTCCTGAACTCACTATGGAGCCTAGGCTGGCCTTGGACCCATGGCAGCAATCCTCCTGTCTGCTGGGATTACAGGTGTGTGCCACCAAGTCCAGCTTATGTGGTGGTGGGGAACTGAACTCGGATACTTAGTGCTTGTCTTAGTGCTTGCTAGGCAAGCGCTTTAACTGCTGAGCAGTTTTCCCAGCCTGAATTGCGTCCTCTTTTTTTCACTCTTAACAGCTGACTCTGCAGCCAAAGGTGTAGCTCAGTGGTTAAGGCGCTTGCCTAGCAAGCACAAGGCCCTGGGTTTGATTCCTCAGCACCACATAAAGATTAACTGGGCACGGTGATAGAAAGCACTTGGGGGGCTGAAGCAGGACTGCTGTAAATTTTTTTAAGGATAAAAAAACCCTTTATTTTGGCAGTCACAGTTATCATGTCTGTTTGTTGTTGTTGTTGTTTTTGTTTTTGAGACAGGGACTCACTCTGTAGTCCAGGATGGCCCTGAGTTTTATGAATTTAGTGTCTGATGGGTTAGAAGCCGGTGGAGAATATTTTCACCATATTGTGATAAGTATTCTGAGCAATTTTGGTAGTTAAGGACATTTTCTTTGGCAATAAGATTGTATTGATATATGACACATAACATAAAATTTAAGCAATCCTTCCAAAAGATGTAATGATGACCTCTCATAATGTCATGTAATCTACTCTTACGTCAGCAACATGAGCAAAGGGGACATAAAATCTATATAACACAATTAGGCTGGGCGTGGTCTCATACCTCTACACTCCCAGAAACTTCTGGAGGCTATGCAGAGTGGAAAACAAGAAGATATTGTGAATGAAAAAGAATCTTTAGTAAAATTCTGGGGTTTGGTGGCAGAGTCATAGTGTTTTTCTATAAAAGCTTCACATTACACTCCAGCACCAAAAAATAAATATATAAAAGGAATATATATTTACTGGACCATATTCCTTAAAAGTTCAAGAAATGTTTGACTAGAAATATTTTAATAAGTTTATTAGTTCAAGTTTTATACAAGAAATATTTTTCCACCCACTTTATTGATATGTATAAAGGCAATATATAAAGTTTACATTGATCTTGAGTATTTTGTGCACATACATTGCTGTAAATTTAAGGCTAGCTTGCGCTATATGGTAAACTCAGGACTATCGTGGACTACAGAGTGAGTCCCTGTCTCAAAAACAACAACAACAACAACAACGAACAGACATGATAACTGGCTGTGACTGCCAAAATGCTGACAGCACTGGGGAATAGGGGTGTGGCAAAAACAAGGCTACAATGGTGCTGATGAATTTTATAAATGAAGATAGGACATATGAGCAAGCAAGACACAACCAGCGAGGCCCTGCTTCCTGGGAGCGTGGCCCCAGACCACCGCTCCTCTGTTTCCAGCCTTGCTTCTGCAGCCCTGTGATCTGCTGGGCTTTTATGTAGAATGTTGTATTAAGTGATGCTTTCCTTCCCCTGAAAAATGATGAGGGCCTTAGTCAATCGGGCGGGGCACAGTGGCGCATGACTGTAACCTCAGCCACTTAGGAAGCTGAGGCAGGACTGGCTGCAAATTTGAGACTAGGTTGGGCAACTTAACAAGACTCTGCCCCCCCCCCAAAAAAAAAAAAAATAAAAAGGGCTGAGAACACAGCTCAAGTGTGAGAACGCTTTCCTGCCAGGCACGAAGACGTGAATTGGATCCCTAGCACTGGAAAAATTGAAAAGACTCGTTCAAGACTGTCCAGACTGCTCACAAAACCACTTGACCTGACCACAGTTTCAAGCACTTCTGGAAATGTTGGAGAACTGTTACAGGGCAAGCGTAAGGAATGTAACGTGTTCTCTGAAGGAACATGACATGGTTTGGACTATTTTGTGTTTTTTAGAGAAATGGCATTTCATATTTCCTGAGTGGTAAGAAATGAATTTAGAGAGAGTGGTGAGGAAGTAAGCTAGTTGCTTAAATGCCATTTTGGAAAAACACTGAAATAATATGTCAAATTCTACACACACACACACACACACAAGCATTTCTCTTAGAGGAATTACTGACTACCCTTTCATCAGATTCCACTCTCTGGCCTTTTTGCTAAGCTGTGGGATGGGTGTAAGTGCCTGAGAGGCACCGAAGAACAGTGCCACATAGGAGACCAGGCATGGTGCACTGTGAAAGCGTTACCTTTCATAATTATATGACCACAAACAGCAGAGATTTCACGGTCAGCTGAAGGTCATTGTTGTCTGTCAGGAGTCTTTTTTCTGCCTGGAGAATTTGCTGAGGACTCAGGCAAAAGGAGAGTGGAGTTTTTAACCCCTTGACCACAGAACGTTCCAGAGTCTCTTTGCTACTTTATGACTTTAAAAACTTATAGACAGGTTGTAGCACATCTTACTAGAATGGGGGTAATTGTCCTCTGAAATGACCCTCGTTCCCATGGATCCATGTATGCACTTTAATATATACGGCCAGGTGGTGAACCAAATTGTAGGTTCAGACACTTGAGCTCACTCTTTGCTTTCTTCAGTCTTTACCATGAACACAGTAATATCAGAGAACAGACAATTCTTGATGCCTTTATGCGTGGAGTTTGGAATAAGATTAGCAAAGCAAGGCTGAAAATGCAGTGTGTGTGTGTGTGTGTGTGTGTGTGTGTGTGTGTGTGTGTGTATGTACCTTTAAACACAGGAAGGAACTAAAATTAGAGCAAAAGAGAGACAAGGAACCAATCACAGGAGGTCTGGGTTTGCTTGTGCCTTTTGCAGTACTGGGGATAGAACCCTGAGTTCCAAGCAAGCTAGGCCTGCGCCGTATCAGCAAGCTACACCCGCAGGCCTGGAAGTTTAAGTTGTTTTAATAAACAATGAAAATTACTAGGGAGGTTATTGAGAGGTGAAAGGATGACACCTGGCATTTGTAAGATACCCAGGATTCGCCAGGCTCTGTGCTTGGTCCTTACATAAATAATTTAGCTTCAAAATTACCTCTCTAGGAAACATCTCCATTTTTCAGTTGGGAAAACTAACTTTTTAAAACCTTTTTATTGTGGCTATGATGTGCCTCCTGATAAAAGAATAAGAATCACCCATGAAATATTCTTACCCAACATAGAATTTCTATGGGGCAAAGTCTCCAGACTCTCCTAATTGTTTACCAGACATCAGAGAACACAGGGGTATACTGAAAGGCATTCAAAATGCCAACAAGGGTGCTCAGAACATGGGAAGTCACAGGACTTAACGCACTTTACCTTGAAAAAAAATGGAAATTTCAAACATACAAAGGAAGAGAAAAAAGTCCAGCCAACCTCCTGAGGTCCATCACTCAGCTCCAGCAGTTATCAACTTATGATCAATCTTTTCTTACGTATGTCCTCCACTTTCCATCCTGCCACTGATTCCTTGAAATCCCGGGTGTCATATGACCTCAGCCACAATTGTTTTAAAAACCCACACTTATTATTAAATATAATACTTAAATTACTAACAACTCCTTGATATCCATCTCATCAAATATCCAGTCCTTGCTCATATATTCTGTCTTCATAAATTAAAAAATGAATCACAATGCAGATAAGATCTGCGCATTGAAATTCGTTGCTACGTCATCTCTTCAGTCTTTTTTCTTTTTCATGGAAGAGCTCTCTCTCTCTCCCTGCTTCTGATCCTTTATTTATTTTGAATTGCTTGAAGCAGTTAGGCTCTTGTTTGCAGTTTTCACATTTTGAACTTCACAGATTTGTCACCTTGTTTTGTGTAAGGCTCCCTCCCACCTTTGCTTTCCTGTGCACTGATAATGACAACCAGCTCCATTACATTTCGAGTCAGATTCTGGGGGGAAGATGAGCGCAGTGGGAGGTATGCCTTTCTGGGACAAATTGTCTCACTTCATAGCTTTTTCCTGACTTTCCAGTCAGGGAATAGAGACACTACAGGTGACACTGAGGTGTCTCTCGTTCCAAACCTACGTCTGGCCAATTCTTTCCATTGCCTTCGGACAAGGATGGAGACTGGGAACAGTGATGTCCCAGATGTTCCCCGGTATACGGAGCCGGCAGGCAGCTTGCTGCAGTGATCAAGAATGCAGCTCCAAGGGTGTGGGTGAGGGTGGCTTGGGACTGTTATCTCTCTGAGGATGGAGGGACCAACCATAGGATCCAGTAGTGTGTTGGTTGGTTTCTTCACTTGTGTCCTGAGTACCAGGTACCTGGTGATGTAGAAACCTTTAGTTCTCTGTGATTTTTGAATGTCTAGCTGAGCTGGAGTTAACAGAGGGAGTCGAATTACCCAGAACAGGTAATTTTGATATCTTAAACAATTGTTTATTTCAATTAGCTATGGTACTTGTAATCCCAGCACTCTGGGAGACTGAGGCAGAAGGATCTCAGGTTTGAGCCTAGCCTGGGCAACTAGCAACTTGGTCAGACTTGATCTCAAGATAAAAATTTTAAAAAACTGAGGATGGGGCTCAGTGATTTTAATCCCTAATGCCACCAAAAAAGTTTATTTCTTTATACTGCCCCCTTTTCCAAAAAGAGTTTTTCCTTTTAAATTTAATACTCTTTAGGGGGAAAACAATAACATCACATGCTAGCTAAAATGCACAGACACACACACATAAACTCTCCGTCTCAGAAGTGACTAACACAGAAATCCGAACTGACAGGGCTGAAAAAGTCGAAAGCAAACCTGCTGCCCTGTAAATTCCAGTTATTTCTGATGGTGAGAGGAGAGAATTACCGAGAACTGACATTTGGTACCAAACTTCTAAGTGTTTGAATTTACTTGAGTTGTATTCTATTCGTAATCTGGGAAAAAGCCAAACAAACAAAAACCCCAGTACACACGTGGTAAAAATAATTATAAAAAATGGCCACCATATTAGATATTGTTTCACAACTTGCTTTTCCACTAACAATGCCCCTCAGGGAGGCGTGAGGTATGACAGGTTGTGCAGGTGTTCACAACGGTTCTTATAACAATAGTCACTATGTGGGTGGGCACTGCTTAGAAATTGTAAGGGTAAAGTAAAAAATATTTCACTTACGAATTATTGGCCAGTGGCAGTAGAAATAGTGTGTATTGCTTGGCTACAGAAAGATAGAAGATCTAAGTCTTAATCTTGCTTTAAGTTTATCCTCCCCCATAGCTGGTACCTGACTTTGTCCCAAAAAACCGCCATCCAGAAAGCCCTGCAACATGTGGACTTCCTCAGAAAATTCATTTCCATCACAACAGATTGCTGTACAAAGTTCTCCTTCCTTCCTTCCTTCCTTCCTTCCTTCCTTCCTTCCTTCCTTCCTTCCTTCTTCTTTTCTTCCTTTCTATCCATAGACTGAGAGGCAACATTTCCCTTCAAATTAAAAACAAAATTATTTTCCTTTAGAGTGTGTGACAGATTTATCTGTCGTGTTAATCTTGGCCTGAATGCTTGGACCTTGAAATGAGCTCAGTTTCAGCAAAAGCAAAGAGCAGAGTCCCTGCTCGGAAGCTTCTAAACGCGTACTTTATTTAATACTGACTGCTAAAATAAGCTTTCTAACTAGATGGCATCTCTGATAATGGTGAGGCTTTCCTCCCTCTCAGACTTGCCTGGAACAATGGCGCAGCCAGGGACTGCTGGTTGGGTTTCTGCACGCATCTGCATATCTCCTCAAATGCACTCCACAGGCCACAATGCAATTAAATGCCGGACCCGCCATGTTAAGATTCTGTACCCAGTACATCTCCCTAGGCCTGACTTGCATATTAAAGATATCCACTGAACACGTGTTATCAATACATAATCTCTTTTACCTGTCATATGCACCCTCCCAAATATATCTTATTTTTAAATAATTATTTTAAAGACGAATACATGTGGAGCTTAGATTATAATTATTTAGAAAATTCTTGCAAATAAAAGCAAAACTCAAAGTGCTCTAGAAGCTGAGTTCAGGCCACCATATTCCTGCCAGCTTGGACTCTACACTAACACATTGTCTGCAATAGTTTTCCCAGACAGTGCCATTTACAGTTATCTGCCAAGCCTGGTCAAAACACATGAGTCCCTAGAAGAAGAGTTAGCATATAAAGTGAGGTGGGCAGAGCAACAATCTTCTCCCCAGGGCTCTCTTTTATTAGCAGGTCCTGCCTGAAGAATAGAGCCCAGTGTTTTATGTTTCAAGAGTACCATATGGCCTGATATGAGTGCTCTTTAATGACTTATTAGCATGTCCCTCCAACGAGCCTTTCCTAGTGAAACCAGCTTGACAATAATCTGAATTTTAAAATATTTGTGTGAAACATCTCAGAATAAACAAGGTTTGGTCATTTGTTTGCTTTTGCCAGTAGATGAAAGAGAAGCCGTTGGGTTTTCGTGACGTGCTTGTGAAAAACATCAAGCTGGCCACCTCCTCTCCTTATGGGGGAGGATTTTTGGAATGTCTGTAGCATTATCCAGGCGATTTGTCCCCCGATGGCATGAGGATTCCGCTCTGCCTAGATCCCTGCCCTTTCAATGATGTCTTTTGTGAGTCTCTCTGGGTGAGAGCTAGTCACTTGCCTGCATGTGGGATAGGAGCGAATTCTGGCCCAGCCTGGGCTTACTGTGTGGCTTGTGTAGGAGGGAGAGGTACGCACCTGAGACTGTGTTGTGTTCAATTGTCGCTGTGAAAATGGGACGTGAATGACAAAGGAGAATGGAATGCAGACGTCCCACTCCCTAGGCAGAGGAGGTGGCCTCTTGGTCTATGGATGTAGCATTTATTTTTCTTTTGTCTGAGTATAAATGTCTCTTTCACTTTCTTTCCCAAGCGTCCTTGGTACTTACTGTGAATCCGGATGCTCTTGGTGGAGGCTGGCAGAGTCCATGAATGATGAAGAGGTCATCCTGTTGATCCCACAATAAGGCTGCTTTGTCTTCTCCAGTAAAATCACCATAAATGTGTATGTGAATATTAATTTTACATTTAGAAACATTTCAGTTAGGCCTGGTGGTACAGGCCTCTAATCTCAGCTATTTGGGAAGGTGAGGACAGCAGAGGTAATTTAGACAGACTGTCTCAAAATCAGAATCAAAAAATGAGCTGGGGATGTAACATAGTTCAAAAGTCCTAAGTTCCCTCCTTAGCACCACAAAAATAAAACAAAATAACATAACATAACGACAATAAAAACTTTTCTACCTTATGACAAACACTTCCATGAACTTTGTCTTCCTGGTTACTTGCCATTCAGAGGTAGCCAGATGACACTGTCATGACCAATGACCAATTAGAGTTTCCAGAAAATTTTTTCCTTTCCTAGTTAAAAAAAGAGAGAGACAAACCCAGCCGGCCTGTGCCTTGCTTTTACTTCCAGTTTCCTCTTGTGTGGGATGTAGATGGAACGGCTAACAACGCTGAGAGCATCTTGCAATTATGATATACTTTGGCCAACAAGGAATAGGATAGATGCCAACACGCCAAATAAATATGTGGATAAGCCCTATGTATTAAAAGACAGTTGCTCAGGTTTTTAATAATCCTATCTTAACCATCGTGCTTGGTGAAACGAGTCAGGTGCAGAAGGTTAAATATTAAATGGGTTTTTTTTAATATGAAAAAACTAAGCCATAAAAGAATAAAAGAGATATGGAAGAAAAGTAACAAGATAGACTTTGTAGAGAAGGAAGGGAGATGTGGAAGGATGGAGGGGGAGAAAAGAAAAATGATCAAGATGCGATATGTAAATACATCAATCTCTCAAGCTCATCGTTTTGATGTATTGAAAATATGTGTTAAAACAAAATTTAAAAAAGCAAGAGAAGTTTTACTTTAAAAAAGATTATGAAACAGAAGGTAGAGTTGACTGAGTGACTTGCCCAAGGTGAGACCAGTCCTGTAATGTCATGTGCTGTGATCCTGATATTTTAACTCAGAAGGCAATATTCTTACTATCATTGCACTCTTGCTAAATGTCAGATCTTACAGTAATATTTTTACATGCATCACTTTATTAAGCTTTACAAAAACTTGTGAAAAGATGCTTTGGGCTGAATCGTGTTTCACTAAAATTCGTACATGGAAGCCCTTATTCCTGCTATTTGGAGATAAGACCTATAGCGGGTGATTGAGGATAAATAGTGTCATAAGGGCATGGCATTCATCCAATAGACTAGGATCAGAGTCACTCTAATAAGAGACAGCAAGGACCATCCCTTGTCCCTTCCATGAGTACACAGAGACAGCCATCTGTGAACCAGAAGGAGGACTCGCACAACTGAAATTTCTAGTCTCCAGAAATAGGAGAAATGAATATCTGCTGGTGAAGCCACCCAGTCTGTGGTTTTCTGTGGCGGCAGCACGAGCAGCCTGAGACAAGGAGGTGCGGTCATCATGCCCCTTTGGGAGATGAAGGACTGAAGCTCAGCAAGATTGTTTCCAAGGCCACGTGGCTCATAAGCAGCACTTTTCCTTTCTTCAAGAGACGATACGCCTGTACCCAGTGTGTGGTTGGTCCTATTAATAAGTTTATACTAGATAATTTCTGTTTCAAAAAACAAACAGGAAAAATAAAACTTAGAACAGGGCTTGCCAAGCTTTTTTTTTTTTCTGGAAAGAAAAGAAAGAGAAAATAGCTTTGGTTTTGTGAGCCATATGGTCTCTGTTGGAAGCATTGACTTCTTTGAAAACACAAGGGGGAATTTATGAAAGAATAGCAGTGTCCATGCCCAGGTACAACTTTATTTACAAGATCAGGTGGTGGGCTGGAGCTGGCCTGTAGCCCAGGCCTTTTATTCTGCCGCCCCCCTGCAACCAACTACTGCTTTAAAATAATACTGACATGGCAGTGGGTGAGATTGTAAGGGATTTGAATTCTGCTTGGGATTTTGGGTAAATCCTATAAGCTGTGTCCTTTCCAAGTTGGACTGGTGACACCTGCCCCGCCAGCTTACCAGGGGCTGTTGGGATCACAGAAAGTGAGTTCCCAAGAAGAGCAAGTGCTTATGCAGAATGAAGATGATCCTGGGATAATTTGATACACCACCAGTCAGTGGCTCCTGGAGCCCCACCCAGGGAGAGCATTTTTGGTTTAAAGCCAGTAGAGGCTAATCTGAGCCTGTCCGGGCCTTCGTGGGGTGGGGAGGCAATCTCCGGGCGCTTCTTGGGCCACACCTTCTGGTAGATCTTGGGTAGAGCTAGCCCAGGGGAAGACTTCAGCCGCCTCGTGTGGAGAGCTGTCTGCGGTTTTGAGCCACCTCATCAGTGACCGGGCGCTTCTCTGCACCAACGAGGGAAGCCCAGGGTGACTTCGGTGAGGAGGAAAGGGGTGGCCTTCATCGCTGCAGGGGTCTGGCGGCCTCCTGTCCAAGCCTTGGGAAGCCAGCCCTGGGCTGGGCAGGTTTTCCACTGCATTTTGCTTTCTGAAATTATTGTTTATCTTTAAAAGAGAGATTTCATATGCAAGTTCTGGAGACTGAGAAGCTTTTTGATTTTTGATTTTTAGAAAGTCAACTTTTCAAGAAATGGAGAACAGGGCTGAAAAGTCTTAAATATGTCAGAGCTGCTGCTGCTGCTTCTTCTTCTTCTTCCTCCTCCTCCTCCTCCTCCTCCTCTTCTTCCTCTTCTTCCTGTTCTTTCTCTCTTCCACTGCACTTCATCCCACATCACTAAAACTCATCAGCCTACCCTTCTCTGGCTTCTGCTACCCTCCTCACCTCTTTAAGAAGTCCTGCTCTTTATCGTGACTTATGGAGAGGCCCAAGTGTGATTTCGCACCCCAGTGCGTGCTCTTGCTGTCTCCTTCCTTTCTCGGACACCCATGTGCTAGTTTTCTTCTCCTCTGAGAAGGGCTCAAGCTCAAAGCCTTTCCCAGAGCCCACACGCCACGCTGGGGAGCATTCCCTTCTCTGTCCACCCCTTCCACACTCCGTGTCCCTGTTTAGTTTAGTCTGGAGGTTGCACCCTCATATTCACCTGTGTCCCTCAGGGTTTCTTAATAAATATCAACTGACTACTGAAGGAAACAGCTGGAGTGCGGGCCTCAGTAAATGTGGAACGGAGAGAGCCTGGTTCCATCTTTAAGAGCTCAGCGTGGCACTCGATGTGTGAGAAAGCACACTGTAAGCTGTGACCAGGGTCACATCGTCAAGGTCATTCTTTCCAAGGGTTGGTTGGTTCTCATAGCCTTCCTGCTACCTGCCTTTCATTCCTACTTGTGTGCTTCCTCACATGAAACAAACAAGTGGTTTGAGGACAAATACATGTGTGTGTGATGCTCTTTTATCTCCAAATAGAACTGAATCTTCTCTGAGATTCAGGGGATTTTATTTCTGGCTGTGTCCTCACAGAGCTCTCCTTTTATGTTTAGTTCACAACCAAGGCTCAGTTAGCGTGTCTGAGTGACACGGCCTCAACTCTGAACACTGGCTGATCTCACAGCCACACTTCTGGCCCCGGGTCACCTCCTTTGTGTTTCCTGGTACGCTCTGCCCAATGACTTCCCTGTCAGGACCTTGGTGTGTGGCACATCACCATCCCCTTAGCCTTCTTTTCTATGGTAACAAGGTCAAGGGACAGCAGTGCTGGCAAATCTTGGAGGCTTAATGTTCCTAATTAACTCACATATGCCGCAGACGGGAGCCTGCACTATTTATGGCACCGAGAAGTGAGAAAATGTCCCCTACCATGGGTATCAGGTAACTAGCGCAGTTCTGCCAAAGTTTGGTTGTGAAACACGAAGCCTCTGAAAGGCGCTGGTGTTAAGTGCACACCAAATATTCAATCCAGACATGTCGTGCTTGAACTATTCTGGGGCTCATAAACCTTTCATCAGAATCCGAGGTGAAATATTTGGCCTTATTTGTAAGTCCCATATTTCTAAAGACCTTGGGGGCTCATTTCGTATTCCCAACAGAAGGTCACAAGGTGGCTTCTCAGGGCTGCTGGTTTAGTGGAGCTGACGACTTTAAGCAGGAGATATGTTCAGGAGTTTCCAGAAACCAGAACCTCCCTTCTGCGTGTGGCTCGCTCTGTCCCTCCCTCCTGGGCTGCCCCCTTCAGGTGACCCCTAGACACAAACCCCTTGTATCCTGGCTGAAGCCCTTTTCTGACCACAATACTGACACTTTTATTTAATATTAGAGAAATAACCTATGCTTTTTTGGACAGTCCATATTGCAAAAGGCTCAGTTTTGAACGCTATGGTTTTATTGGCACGATTGAGGGAACTTCATTTCACAGGAGTGTGACTTGTTAAGTGTTGAGGGGCCTTTGACATCATCCAGGTCATCGTTCGTTGTGCAGATGAAGCGACCAGGACCCAGAAGGTTGAGGTGAATAGCCCGAGAGCATGCAGCCGGATGGTGGCAGAGCTACACTACCAAATGTTTGTTCTCAGGAATTCACTCAGCTATTTTGCCTCAGTTTCCTCAGAGGGTGTTTCTTTTTCTTTTTTTGAGACAAGGTCTCGCCCTGCAGCCCAGACTGGCCCTGAACTCACTATGGAAATCAATTTGGTCTCAAACTCATAGCAATCCTCCTATTTCAGCCTCCTGAGTGCTGGGATAAAGGGCATGTGCCACCACATCCGGCTTGTATGGTGCAGGGGAATCGAACTCAGGGCCTTGCATTTGCTAGGCAAGCACACTAAGTGCTGAGCTATCCCACTAGCCCCTCCTCATAGCGATCCTGAGAACTGATCGAAGCAATTCATCCAAAAGTAATTAGCACAGCGTCTGGGACTGAGCAAAAAAGAAGAGAAAAATATGGATATTTCTGTCACTCTCATTGCCCAGACCATTTATTCCAGAGAGTTGTGCGTCATTGCCCCTAGGTCTGTCCTCCTATGGCCAGCGGCAGCTGCAAATCGCCACTGCAGCAGATAACTTGCCTTGTCATGCTGTGTGGCAGGTGTAGACACTGATTGTCTTCTTTTCCCAGTGTCCTCACAGCCTCCACAGGTTCAGGAGCCTCACGACACAAATTATCACACAGTTGCTCCTAAATTCTTATTATTAGCTAAGTTAAGAAGTCAACTCTAAATGCAGAGGCCAAATAGTTTCCCTTATGAAGAAGCTACACACTTAAAGTCACAGAGAAGCTGTGTCACCACTCTGTTTTGGATGACTCGCGAGAGACATTTGGATGAGCTGGGTTATCACCTGCAGGCTTCTCAGCCGCGGGCTTTGCTACCCAGAAGGTCCTTTCCTAAGCCAGGCTCCCCGGAAGGTCGAGGCCCAGGTCAGACCGTCATCAGGGGGCCTTCTTTAGACAGCATGCTGTGCCTGTCTCCTCAGAGAGGGAGGTAGGCAGGAAGGAGCCTGTGGCTGACTGACCTTAACAGCTTCCATTCCTGAGGACACTTAAAAAAAAAAAAAAAATATATATATATATATATATATATATATATATATATATATATATATATACTATTGTTTCCTGGGGACAGTTTAAGAAATATAACATATTCTTAAATTTTATTCCAACTTGGATTCTTTGCAAAGCCATTACACACACACACACACACACACACACACACACGAACACACACACACAGTGTGATAAAGACACCGCCGAGTTTAGTGAGCACTGTCGAAGCTAGCCCTGATTTTAATAAAGAAACTTTTTACTATTGGATCACTAGTTTCCATGTTTAATTCTAAGGTCTTAAATTCAGTCTCAAACAGTGTTAATGACCAGTGAGTTAACAGAGCTTGGTGGTACAGGCCTGTAATCTCAGCACTCTAGAAGGCTGAGGCAGGAGGATTCTAAGTCAGAACACAGCCCAGGCTATTTAGCAACAAGCAAGACCCTGTTTCAAAATCCGAACCAAAGACAGGCCTTTGGATGTAGCCTAGGGCGAAGGGCCAGGTTCCGTCCTCAGCACTGAGAAAAGGAAGTTCGTCCTGTGGTATAGCAACACATAAGTATCCCATCTGCCTGTATTTGCCTCATTCTTTAGGTTTTAGCTAGGTTTTGCTTTAAGTGTTTTGCATTTATATTCTCTGTGAGTCACAATAGCATCCCTATGAGCATGTGCCCTTACTAGCTCCACTTTGCAGATGGAGAAATTGAGATACTCACAGGTTAAATAGCTTTTCCAGTATGAGAGCGGGTCCTCCCCAGAGTCCAAGCGGGATTCTGGCTCCCAGCCCTGTGTCCGGCCAGGCACTGCACAGTGACATCCACAGGCTATTTGTTCTTTCAAAGCAGGGCCCAGGCTACGAAGGACGCTTCCTGCTCAGCCTCACAGCCCCTGCTTCTGGCTGGATGGCAGGCAGGTTCACAGGGAGTGTGTCAGCAGCGAACACTCAAGATAACCGACTCGTGAAGAGAAGAGGTTTATCCTGGCTCACAGTTCTGGAGTTGTCAGCCCATGGTGAACTGGCCTCTTTGCTTTTGGGTCTGTTTCAAGGGTCTGTGTCAGAGTGGCAGTGTGTCAGAGTGGCAGTGTGGGACAGAAGCAAAACAGAAGAAAGGGGTCTCACCATCCCCTGCAAAGCCACACCCCGATGACCCAAAGACCTCCCACTACCCCCAAATCTTAAAGCTTCTGACAAGCCCCAATAGCGGCACCATGTACAGAGCCAAGTCTTTAACTTAGAGGCCTTGGGGGAATGTTTAAGACCCAAACTCTAGCACACAGTTACACCCACCATCCACCTCCTCACAGTCTGTCCCCTTCCTGCGTCCTTATGTCAGGCAGCTACTGGTTCAGAGGGACTGAAGTGTACTTTTCTCTTGAACATTTCTAAGTTTCAACTGCAAATATGTGTACCAATCAATATTTAATATAAAGAATTATTCTTGATGTTTATGTGTGATACGATACATAAATATATAAATATACTCAATGGATTGTTTTATAACAAACATTCAGTGATTCTAAATTTTATCCACATTGATATATATATATATATATATATATATATATATATATATATAGATGTAGTATAGTTATTTGAACTTCTATGAAGTATTCTAATATATAATTACACCATAGGGCTTTTCATTTCCCCTATTGACAAACAATTTCGTTTTGAGCACTTGCCCTGTGTCTTTGGATACTAGGTAAGAGTTCCTTACATTTATGTCTAGGAGTGAAATTATCAGGTATATACGTGCGTAGCCTTGCTAGGTGCTGACGACAGGTATTCTGAGACTTTAAGATTCCATGCTTTAACTATTAAGCATTGACTTTTTCCTTCAGTTTTTGATTTATAATTTAAAAAATTATCTTCTGTGTGTGGTGCTGGGGATCAAACCTGCTAGACGAGTGCTGTGGCACTGAGCAACATCCTCATCCCCTAGTTACTTTTGCTAAAGGATCATATAGTCCAGAGTCCATGATGAAAAATCTCAGAGTTAAAAAGCATTTAGCATGAAGAGTGGGCCTTTTCCCAGCTTCTGACCCTATTCCTCAGTTCCTTTCAGAAGAAAAGGAAACATTACCCATGTATCTTTCCAGAGTTATTCCATGCACATATACACATATGTATGCATTGTGTGTATTAACACACACATGTATATGTAATGTAAAACATTACAAAACTATTTTATTTTTATTTTTTTGCTGGAGAGAATACCTGAAATCTACAATTTAAGAGAGGAAAGATTTATTTTGGCTTATGGTTTCAGAAGGTCATCTGGGCATCTGGCAAGAGTAGAAGCGCATGGCAGAAGGAAAAGCAGGAGACTGGCTGTTCACAGAGTGGCGGACATGATGCCAAGCAAGGGAGGGAGGGCGGAACCAGCACACACCCCTCCAGGTCAAGCCCCAAATGCCCAGTCCTCCCAGCCAGGCCCCGCCTCCCAACAGCACCTGGTAACCAAATACATGAGGCTTTTGTGGGACACTCCAGATCCAAACCATAGCATGGGTGCTTATCCTATCTATATTATTCTGAACCTCACTTTTTTCATTTAACAAAAATTTTCAGAGAATGTCTCGATTTAATAGCGTTAATATTTATTATTAATTGAAATTAAAAATCCATTGATTTGTCTTTGTATGAAAACAGCCTGTTTCTGTTACCTGGGCTTATGCTGAACGTAGACGCTGTGCTCCTCACTATTTATTGACTTTGAGCTGGCCCACCCAGGGGTCCTGCTAGGCTCCATTCTGGTGAAGTCTTCCTAGCCAAAACCAGTGTTATCCAGGTATTTCACACGGAAAGTCTTTACCCAGGTAATCACCGTAAAGGCAAATATTGAAATGACAGTACTACAGGAAGTATCTGAGAAATTCATTGCCTTGCTGGCATACAAAGTGTGCAAAGGAGTTGTTGTAATGTTGGTAATTTCTGCCATCATTAAGTCTCTTCATCATTGTTAGGTTCCCTGCTTTACATGAATTATATTTTTAGAGCTCCCAGCTTTCTGTGAGGTTGGTACTGTGGAGGTAATATTGTTGTTATCACTCATTTAATAGCTGCAGAAATTGGGCTCAGACCACTTACGTAACTGGCCTAAGCTCTCAAAGCTGGTAAAAGTTAGAGTAGCCAGGATTCAAACCCAGGGTGACGTGACGCCGCAGCCTGTATCCTTAATGACTGCCATATGCTAATTTAGTTAACTTAGTCGTTGTTAGGGGCTATATTTTTGAGGGTCTGGCATATGTTGGCTGGTATCTTAATTTTATAACCATACTGGCTATTAAATATTATATATTACTCCAGCTTTCAATTTTATTGCTCCCCCAAACCTGAGTGATATTTCAATTAAATCTAATTATCAGACTTACTCAAATAGACCTAGTGTTCTTCTGCCTGCGGGATATACATTGACCCTATGAATGCTGAGAAAAGTCCTCACAATGATTAGTTTTGTTTTATAACAATTTGGTTAAAAACATTTATAGAAAAATTACTAGGGTAGCAACAGAAACAACAATAGTAATAAAGTGACTGGAAAAGATGGGAAATTCCACAATATATCAAGAATCTCTGCTCATTAGCTGCGTCAACAGACCAGGGAACTTAGTGTTTCTTTCTGACTTACACTCTCTGCAGGTACCCAAATGCTTCATTGGTCTGTCTTTCTTTCTTGCTTGCCTGCCTGCCTGCCTGCCTGCCTGCCTGCTTCCTTCCTTCCTTCCTTCCTTCCTTCTTTCCTTCCTTCCTTCCCTCCTTTCAAGGCAGGGTCTTGCTCTGCAGTCCAGGCTTGTCCTTAGCTCACTATGTAGCCCAAGTTAGCCTTGAATACAAAACAATCCTCCTGTCTCAGCCTCTCAAGTGCTGGGATGACAGGCATGAGCCACCATACACGATTTATGTGGTGCTGGGAAATCAAACCCCGGCCTTGAGCTTGCTCTGCAAGTGTTTTAACTGATGGGCTATTCGTCCAGCCCCTCCTTCCTTCCTTCCTTCCTTCCTTCCTTCCTTCCTTCTCTCTGTCTCTGTCTCTGTCTCTTTCTTGGGGTGAAAGCCAGGGCCACACTCATGCCAGAGCTCTGCCTGCCACCTTAGCCCCATTCTTTTAGAAAAGGAGAACTGCCCCTCCCACTTTTTTGCCTTGTTTTCATCTTCTCCCTTTCTCTCCCTGCCACACCCTGCCCTGAACCCTAGATAAATTATTAATAAAGTAATAATCTCTGTAAAATTTTGTCTCCATCTACTATGGAGATTGGAATGGAACCCTAGGCAGGTGGGGTTCTACCACCTTCGTGAAGCCATGCTTTGTAATGGCTAGTCATTAGCTGAGTGGAGGCGTGGAGGGGCTAACCCTGCTGTGCCTGGCATGGGGAGGGCCACCTGTGAATCAGGACCACCTGCAGGCCCCTGGGAGCGAGCTGATGGGTGTCATGGGAAGTGTGGGAGTGTGTGTGCTAGTCACTTTCTGATCGCTGGGACACAACATCCAATACACACTACTTAAAGGAAGAAAGGTTTACTTCATCTCAGTTTCGAGTCTCCGTCCATCATGGTCATCTGACGATGACAGTGGGAAAGGAAGTTTTGGCGGGGAACAGCCACTCACGGTGTTGCAAAAGAAGGGGAGGAATTGGGGAGAAGCTGGGCCAAGACCACGCCCCTCCAGGCCACACCCGGGGTGGTCTGCCCCCACCAGTCAGACCCACCTCTTAACAGTATGTGAAACCGATAGACTAGCGTGCTTCATCCAATCAATGAACCCCCCACAATCCAATCACCTGTGTGATGTCTGGGGGACATTTCAAATCTGAACCGTAACAGTGGATAATGCAACTGTAGAAAATGGAACAAGACAACGTCCGTCTCTTCCCACCTCCTTGTCACTCGAACGTACCAAGCAGCCTTCCTCCTTGGCATGTTCCTCACTGGCTGACAGTTCTAGGTAATCCCTTGTTGTGGGGACTGTCCTGTGCACTGCAGGTTGGTTGGCGGCATCCCTGGCCTCTACTCACTGCATGTCCCTAGCATCGCCCAAGAAGAAATACCTCAGTGGACTTGCCACCACGGAGGGTGACCTAGCCATCCACTGAGAAACCTCTGCATTGGCAGGCTAATCCTTGCGTGGGCTCCTTGCTAGGCCTCCAGCTACTCCAGACAGTTGAAACTGCCAGGTCCAGAGACAGCCAGCTGCCTTAGAAGTCCAGGAAGAAAAACATGGCCTGGTGCCGTGGTGTGGCTCTGTGATGGACGCCTCATCCTACGAAGGTAAATGAACGGTGTGCGTTTTGAAATTAGCACTTAGTGAAGGAACTCGACTTCTCAGGCCTCTGCGCACAACATTTCCTGCTAGGCAAAATGGCTGGGAAGATAAAACACATACCAACCTCTGAAACTGTAAACAAAGAGTTAGAATGACAGATCGCAACTAGTTAAAAGAAGCGATTATCTTGCAAGCTCATACCAAAGGTCCTCTTCTCATTTGGGAGGAACACATTCAGGTCATGATAATTAAATCTTGTTTTTGTCTCCCTAGTTCCAGAAAGGCTTTGCAGTTGATGCAAACAGCGGGACCACGCATGCATGTTTCAAATCTTTGCACCCGCGCTGAGGAAATCCTTAGGAAAGGCTGAGCTCCTCCTTTCAGAGAGGATGCAATCTAATCAGCACCCGAGGAAGGCAGAGGGACAGGAGTAGAAATAATAGTCTGTGTTTATTTTTGTCTGGGATCTATGGAAATGTAGGTTTATGACTGGACTTCAGCTTTCACAGGTAGAATATAAGGCATACGTACTAGTCCGTACTAGTACCGGCTGCCAGCCCAGGCCTGTCTGTGCGGAACACAAGGTGGACAGCAGGCCACGTGCCTACAACAGCTTTAGACAGCTGCCTTTCCTGCCCCAGCTGTGGCCACTGCCTCTGCCGTCATCTGCCTATGACCTTCATCACTGTGGACTTCTGCAGCTAAGTCAAAGTCACAGCCGGACAGGTATCCAATAGCCATATTCAGTCCTATTTTGCTGGAAAGAGAGATATCCATTCGTTTGGATGTTTAACTTCTTATTTTAAAATATATAACATATACACTTTAATATACATTTGACAACATACATGAAGTAAATTACTAATGTTTATTTCAAGCTTAAAAATAACATTCTAATTCTTTTTGAAAAAATTTCTCACATCTGATTTGTAATACGCTTTGAGGGAAATCGACGTTTTTTTTTAAAAAATAACTTTTTGAGATATGGTTGCTATATCATATAGTTCACTTGTCTGAAGCATGGGAGACAGTGGTTCTTAGATATTGTGCAGAGTTGTATAACTGACGCCAGAATACAATTTTAGAACCTTTTTAACACCCAAAATAAAACTTTATACCTCCTTGCAATTATTTTCCACTTCTCTCACTCCTTGACACTTAATGACTAGTCTGCTTTCTATTTCTGGAGATTTGCCTATTCTGGATGTTTCTATGAGTGAAATCAGGCAATCCATAGTCTTTCATGGCTGGCTTTTTCACTTAGCATACTGTTTCCAAAGTTCATCCATGTTGTAGCACATTACAGTAGTCAGTCTTTTTAATGGCTAGATAGTATTCTATCACATGGATATACCACGTTTAGGTTTATCCATTCATCAGTTGGTAAAAATTTGGGTTGTTCATACTTTTTGAGTATTGTGAAAAATGTTGCAACACCTGTTGTCGAGTCATTGTGTGCGTGCATGCTTTTATTTCTGTTGGGTGTGTGTTTAGGAGTAGAATTTCTGAGTCATTGAATAACTGTATTATTCACCATTATTTAAAGATCACAACTAGAGGAAACCAGAAAAAGAATTACGACGACATTTAGAAACTCACACTGTAAGTTTTTATTTGGATTTTAAAACCTGTACAACTGATGTCTTTTGCCACTATTGCTACTGGCTTCCCATCTTTTTTTCTGGAATTGTTTCTTTTTTTCTCCACTGAACTATATTGGTTAGTAACCTGGTTACATTTTTACCTTTATTCATTTTTTTCCTCTTCTCCTAGATTATGTCTTGTTATGTCACTGGTCTCAAAGTTCTGAGCCCAAGATATCATCCTGCCTCAATCTTTTAAGCAGCAGCCCAGGCTCACTTTGTTCTGGAATGATGGTTTCTCTGAAGTATTAGTGTAAAGGCTCCCTCAAGGATCAAGTTGGCCTGCACAGTGGTTAACTGGGCCAGTATTCCTGCTTTTATTTCTCTATCAGCTTTGTTGTTTATTTAATCTCCATGGCTTCATGCAAGTAAAATGAAATTCTCACCATGTCCCAGTCTGCCAGGGGCTTTCTTGAGTGGTTCCCTCCAAACAGGGACTTAGAAATCTTCATTCTTTTCATGTTTTGGTTTTGCTAGATTTGAGACCTTTCTAGGCAAAGCTCTGGCTTTTGAGTATTTTCTTTTTAACCTTTTCCTTCTCCAAAACAAATCTATCCCTTCTATTACTTCATTGTTAATTAAAAATCCGATTGCAGGGGCTGGAGGAATAGCACAGTGATTAGGATGCTTGCCTAGCGAGTGCAAGGTCCTGAGTTTGATTCCCGAGCACCAAATAAACCATGGACGGTAGCATATGCCTGTAATTCCAGCACTTGGGAGGTTGAAGCAGATAAATCGTCCTGAGTCCAAGGCCAACCTGTTCTACATAGTGAGCTCAGGACTAGCCTGGACTACAGAGTGAGAGCCTGTCTTAAATTTTAAAAACATCCAATTGCACTGACCTAATGGAAACTGGGAAACTAGTCAGCATAGGTGCCCAGGACAAGATTAAAATAGTTTAATGACTCCACAAAACTCTCTGTGGCATATAAGGACATAGAGTTCTTTATTGATTATAATTTTCCCTAAGAATTTTACAGTTTTTCTGTTATTTGCTTCTATATCCATTAGTGCTAACGAGGAATTTGTGGGCAGATCACTGTTCTTCAGATGAGCGTCTGCCCTTCTCCCAGGCGTTGCTGTCCTCGGGGGCTGTGACTTGGCCTTCACAGGTGTCTGCAGATTTGACTTAATGTGGCCTGATGAAAAGCTGATGTACTTCTTAAACCTAACAAAACTTTAAAAATTGGAAATTTTAGAGTCAAAATGTCTCTGAGTCTGATTTCTGTCATTCTCTGTTCTTTATTTCTAGAACTTTTCAACCTATTTCATATGTCTCTTAACTTTCTTTCCTGTTTTCCATATATTTAACTCTTTTTTCTGCTCTGAGTGATTACCTAGATTTATCTTTTATTTCTTCAGTTCTTTTTCATCTGTGTTTAATCTAATGTTACACCTATTCTTTTAGTGTTTTAAATTTTCGGTGAGATTATTCACTTATTTCTGAGATACCCTTTTGTTTCTCTTTTTTTCCCCAAATCATCCTGGTCTTTCTGTGTGTGCGGCGTTGGAGCTTGAACCCAGCTTCTCACCAAACTAATCTTTATGCTATTTTTTGACTTGAGATTTTTTGGCAGCAAGGGTAGTGTACAATTTGGCTCCAACTTTCAGAAAGGCTAGAGGTTCTGGTTTCTGGAGGATAAGCCACCTACACTTTCCAACTTGAGAAGGTGTAGTCAGCTAGAGAGAGCGGAGCCTGACAGCTAAGAATGACTCCAGAGTCATGCACTGCTATGTACAAGACACTATTAAAGTTGTTTCACTTTCCTGGGCCTATGTTTCCTCATTGTTAAGTAAGGATAATAATAAAACCCACTTTAAATCACAGATGTTTGCCACTGTTAGCCATGATTTCAAGCAGCAGGTCACAGAGAAAGGGAAATTTCTTGGAACCAAGTATCCTAATCCCAGAGGCTCTGAAGTCCTTCAAGGAGACCTATTATTGACTGAATTGTTTAAGAGAAGTATCTGTAAATGTTACAGAAATGCCCTCCAGGGGTTATGACCACGCAGCTGAAGAGCAGAAACTCCTAGGGCACAGCTGTCTCTGTCCCTGTGCCGCTGACTCTGCCTCCTGGTTTCGCTGCTCTCTGTCAACAAGAACCACACCTGTCAACCTCAACAGCGTCCGAAGTATCTGGCTTTATGATGACCAGTTAAATCTGCCTCAGAGCAGTGTTATTTCCAGACTTTAAAAAATGTTATATCATGTAAGTATCACTTTTGAAGATTATTGACAAATATGCTGCAGACATGCACTACACCGAGCAATCTTCTTATTCGAGCCTTAGAGTTTTTATTTAATTGAGCTTTAATTCATTGTCAGTGCAAGTCTTCATGGTGGCCCCGTTGTTCTGGAATCTAAAGCAAAGCTTCCCTTTGTCTCTTTTCTCTTCTACCTCACATTTCTCCAGGTTCCCATCTCCCTTTCAATGCAGTGATCCCCCTAGCATCTTTGTAAATCTTTGTTGCTGCACAGGAATTTTGCCAAGGGAGTAGTGATGGGGAGAAAAGAAAGAAAAGGAAAGAAAGAAAAGAAAACAGGGCTGCACAGAACTTTAACACTGGTTTCACCTGCTACTAAACAACACCACGCTATTTTTTTTCAACACCTGTCTTACACTGAGTTTTCCTGGAGTTCCAGTTTACCATATCTGATCCACCTAACCTCTCATAAATTTAAAAGGTACACGTGGGAGCCTCACTCCCACTCAATTTGTCAAACAAAGAAAAGTTTAACCAGGTCTCATTCTCCAGTGGTGGAATGTGGACATCTCCACGTCCTCCCTGCACTGAGTCACAGGCTTTTTAGCTATCAACCAGGTCTGTCTCAACAGTGACAGTAGTACAAAGCACAAGTCTGACAAGTTAGACCCTGACTTTTAAGGCTTTGAAAAGGTTTTCAGAAGTAATTTTCCCTATTTCTAATGCATCATAAACCTGATTATAATTATAAATAATGCTTACTCTAAGTGTAATGGGGCTAACATCATGTATGATGGAACTTTATCTGAGAAGCCATAAAAATGGGGGGAGAGATCATTACCATGATGCAAAGCGGATCTGAATAATCAGCAAAGTTTAAATGAAATGTCCCTATTCTGATTTCACGTGCTGCTTGCCTGATGATACTGTAACATATGATGATAACGAAATCTAGTGTCTCTGGAGCAGTGGGAAGGTGAACTTTCAACTCTTTATGTGGTACTGTGTGTGGCACATTGCTCTGTGTTTGCCTGGGTAGCCCGGAAAACTCTGGCACCCTGCAGTGTTACTGGCACCTGCTATGTGTGTTTGCCTGCCCACAGCCTTCATTTCCCTTTCTTCTGGTGATACAACCAGATTCTGTTTGGAGAATTCTCTGTCCTGTATTGTGGGTCTTTGTAGTGGAAGGATCTTGTCCACTCCCACAAAAGGAAGAAGTCACGTGACCAAAGCCTAGCCAATCAAATGCTCTATGTGAGGGATCTGCATACTGAGTGTTTTCTGTAAGATAAAGATGTGGTTGCTTGTGCCTTCAGACAGAAACGGCCTGAAGAGACTGTCCTTCGACCCTGGCGCAGAACCACGCTGGTCCTTCAGTAGCTATTCCAAACTTGTCCATGAAATTCCTTGCTGTCCTTGTTCACTTTGTGGATTCACTTCTGTTGCTTTCAACAAAACTCCAAATCTCTGGCCAGTCTCTGGTCCCTGGTGTGGCAGGTGGCACTCACCTCCCAAGCCATCCCTTGGGAGAAAGGGCATTTTTGCACCTATGTAGAGCAGAACCTCTTAAGGGAATGCCCTGACTTAGAACAACCAGTTGGAAAAGACACAGTTGCTTCTCTGACAACGTGTCATCTGGCTGTAATCTAATGACAGAGGAGTGTGCCTTATTGAGCTCCCATGTTTTGGATTTAGTTGTGGTCAGTTTTCTTCCTTGTAAGATGTTAGAGTACTGGGGAAGTGTTTGTATTCAAAGCCTGGCTTTATGACACAACTTAACTTCAGGTTATTTATCTGTTAAAAGGGAATAGTAGCATCTACTTCTAGGGCAGTTGAGAAAATTAAATGGGCTAACTTATGGAAAGTGCTGACCACAGTGCCTGATACATAGCAGAACCTCAACAACGTTGGGTTACTGTAACAATATGCTCAAATTACCTCTCTAGAGTTCCTTCTATTTGGCCTGTATGGTGTCTCTCTGAGAAAATAGGATCAAACAAATGTGATGTTCTCAGTACAAACATGCACTATAGTGTGCCCTCCCCTTCCCTACATAAAGTGGACAAGTACTTCGGCTTACATAGCAAGTGTTCTTTGTAAGAGCCTTAGCTGGGGATTTTCGAAATGAGTCTTGAGATAAAGTTCTCTATATATTTAATCATTATCTGTTACACTCTCCCTTTCTTTCTGAGCATCATTCATTTTGATTCTTCTTTCTTCCTCATCTCATATCACCACATCTTATAGCTGAACAGGAGTTCTGGTTCAAGAAATGGTTCTTGAGAGCCAGGCTGGGGCTGTAAGGATGAGTTAGAGTTCTCTCTGGTTTGGGGCCTCAGCTGGCCTTCACCTCCATGGCTGTAGTTTCCACTGACATCTGCATTTCTGGAGTCTTACATGATTGGTTGAGAGGACTTCCAAACCAATCTTTCAACTGTCATCTCACACTTTGTCCCCCATACAGTTGATAAATCGTCTTAAAATTTGGCTTTCATCTTGTATTTGTGCCAACTCCTCATTAATTCTTGCTAGAGCGCAAAGCGGAGGTCTTCCTTTTGGTGTGGGATCCTCCATGACACGAGATCACCTTTGCGTCTCTACTTTTGACTCGCTGCCCTCATTACGGTGACCATCATCTGTCTGTTCTCCCACAGGCTGTGCATTCTAGCCCTTCCTTGATCTGTTTGCAATCTCCTCCTCATGTGGGTCAAAATCCTGCCTGTTGTGTAAGGCCAGAAATAAATGCCACATGTCTAAGAAGTTTTTCCTGCTTTCCCAAAGCATGTAAAAGCTCTCTCTCCTCCCATCCCTTAAAACCCATTACAACTCTGTTTCAGCTTTATAGGGCTCAGCCATGTTTCACAGACATGTAGGTAAAACAGGAAGGACTTCCTGACAGTAAAAAGGAAAGAACTCTGAAATGTACTTCCAAGGAAAGAGGGGGAAGATTAATCTTTTCTGGAAATTTTGAAGAAAAAGATATGTCCTTCAGGGAAATTTTATATGAGGTCTTGTCTGGAGGTCAGTCAGTGAACTGATGACCACCCAAGGGCCTGGTGATTAAAAGTGTAGTAAATTTCTAGAGACAGTTCTAATTCCTTTAGATAGCATGTGCTTGTAGATAAGAAGTCAGAAGATTAGAATAGGCTCTCATGAAAGCATTTCAGGCCCAACATGGACTGATTTTTGTTTTGCAAAAGGAAATAGTAGCCAATAGAGGCGACTAGAAGGTGGGCTGCTTGAGGTCCTCTGTGATGTCTCAGAACTAGGTAAGTTGTTTTTTTTTTTTTCCTTCCACAATATTTGGGTCCTGGAATCCCTGAGCACTTCATTCTCTAGTACTTTGCATTAAAATCAAGCGTGCAGATCACATCAGGGACCTGTGTAAAAGGAAAGATATTGCATCGCTCTCTTTTCACATATATTA
This sequence comes from Ctenodactylus gundi, assembly GCA_004027205.1. Lineage (NCBI taxonomy): Eukaryota > Metazoa > Chordata > Mammalia > Rodentia > Ctenodactylidae > Ctenodactylus > Ctenodactylus gundi. The sequence goes on along the minus strand of PVKB01000295.1, from coordinate 732,746 downwards.
TGAACTTAATTTTTGCATCAACCTGTAAGTAGATATGCTTTTCCTCTTTTTTCTAAGTGTCAGAATACAGAGTTAGGCCAATGTAGTGGCCTGTCCAGGAATCCTCAGCAAGTGTGGGAAAGGGCGCTCAAACTGTGTTCCTAGTCTTTTTCTCTGTAGTTCGTGTCTTCCCAGCACCCCATTCTTGTGGGTTGTTCTCCTTTTTGACTGTCTCTCCCACGTGGCCTTACAAGTGTTCTGTGCTCCCGTTCCCACCAGGTTTTCTCATTGCCGTATCAAATCGAAAGCTTCTTCCTCACTTCTTTTCTAGGATCAAAGGGGCTTAACCTGTGTCCCTTCCTTCAGGGATAGATACGAAGCCACCTATGGGCTATCAATGATAAATCATGGTTCAGAGATTACTATTCACCCATGATTGTGGATTATTTATTTGTCCTTAAGCTATGTTAAGTTTGCTTCGTATATTTTGAAGTTTATGTCAATAGGCACATACAAATTTAGGGTTGTTATATATTTCTAATGCATTGACTCTTTTATTATTATGAAATGTTTTTCCTTATCTCTAATAAGAGTCCTTGTCTTGACATCTGCTTTGTTTGACAATATAGGCACACCAGCTTTTTTATTGTTAGAATTTACATACTAATGTCTTTTTCATATTTTTATTTTCAACATCACTGGGTCTTTATTTACATGGTATGTTTCCAGTAAATGTTATGTAGTTGAATCTTTGAGTCATTTTTGAAAAATATGGAGTTTGGGCTGGAGGTGTAGCTCAGTGGCAGAGTATCTGCAAGGTTCCTGATTCAACCTCAGCCACAACACACACCCATAGTCACCTGCCCTTCCGCGTCCCCCCAGTTGAGTTTGGTAGTCGCCCTCTTCTGGTAATTTTCTTTTTTCAGTACCAGAAATTGAACCCAGGGCCATTGCTCTGAAGTACACTTCCAATCCATTTTTATTATTTATTAAACACAGGCCTCAGTAAGTCACTAAGTTGCTTAGGCTAGGCTCAGACTTGTTACTCTCCTGTTTTAACCTCCCAGAGTATACCACAATATCTGGCTATTAATTAAAGGCTGAGTTTAGTAACATTTTTATTGTACAATTTTAAGGTGTATGCCATTCATTTTAGCATATCTATGAACATTGAGTGTAATTGCTGATACAGCTAGACTTACATCTTTTATCTTGCGACTTAGGATTTTTGGTCTTGTCTTTCCTGTCAGAACTGCAATGGAACAGAAAGCTCCTGGAGAAAATGCTTCTAACTTTACTTGATTACATTTTGTACCAAAGAGCCGATGAAGTCAGGGGGTCTTCCTGACACTTTTCCAGTGCTGCCAGATCTGAGCATCTGAAATGTTTGCTTGGAAGTAAGGATGTACCCAAAGATGGCAAAACTTCATCCCTAAGTGGCACTCAAGGCCATCTTCATGCATATCTGTTTCCCCTGGTTTGGGCCAATATAACAGGGTGGAGTTCCAGAGGAGGATCATGGGATGGAAGAACACAAAACATTCGTAAGGGAAATGCTATATATTACTGTATTATTTTCCAATGGGAAGTACTGGCTTACCATGCCACCAACAATGCACGAAAACATGAATTTTGCCACCCTCTTTCCAGTATTGGATGTTGTCCGTTAGAATTTATATTTTATTTATAAATTTAACTATAGTAGAATGTCTAGTGTTCTATGTAGTATAGCTTGAAGTTTTGTTGTGCTATTAAAACCTCCAGAGCAGTAAGGAAAAATTCAGAGTATCTTCTTTATTATGCTAAGAATTCTAAAGAATGTTTTCGTGTTGGCAGAGTGAAAAAGTGTGATGTAAATCCAAGGGGACTAAAGAATTCCCTGATTGGCACCTGGTGGACACAATTGCCACTTAGCGGATCTGTCTTTCACCTTCAAAATCTCATACCAAATCTATATTCTGCCTCCTTCTAAGCCTTTGTCTCAGAAGGAGTTTGCATGATGCATATTTTGATGTACCTAAGAGACAGCTATGTGCTTAGAATAGTGATTCCACTCCCCACCCCAGCTCGTGACATCAGGGGATGTGCAATCGTTGTTAGTTAGGCACCCTTGTAATAAGGAAACATAATGATTTCTATCATGCAATCAAGTATGAACATTTATTTCATTATAAACTGCAATTCTTCTTTGTTACGTGAGAGCAAGTATTAATTTTATTTTCAGATCAATAGTTGGTGTGCTGAGTTTATAGAAATAAATGTTTAATACAGTGTTAAAATGGTAAGTTGGTTTGGGAGCGTCAGGCTTGGGTTTTGGGGAACGCCTTTCTAGTTGGACCGCACGGCCATGACTAGTTTGCATGCATCAGAGCAGCCTAGTGCTCTGGACCTTTCTGGATTGTAACGATCTTCCTGGTTGCCGCAGGCCTCCTGAAAAGTCACAATGGGACGTTGAATAAACTCTTTCATCTCTGAGGCCTGTCTCATAAAATTGATGTGGTTCTGAAATGTGTTTTCTCAAGGGGTATAATGCATATTTGCTTTCTGCTGGGTGGGCTGAGCCAATAATGATCACAATCAATAAGAAAGTCTTTCATCACTAGAGTTTTATGATAGCAGTTTTAAGGGTCTCCAGATACGAGATGAACTCAGTTAAGTTTTATGATAATTTTCCAGATATGCTTATGAAATCTACTTAGAGAAATTTAGAATTCATTTTCATCCACAATGATTGAAAGCTTCCAAAGATCACAGGAAACCCAAACCCATTTCTACCCTGGCCAACACCTGAGGATGCTAGCCCACACAGTCAGTTGAGAGTGCTGGAACCTCAGCTGGCACGCTGGCTGACAGAAATGTTTAATCTCACCTCTGTCTTCCTTATTAACCTACCTTTTCTCTAAACTACACACAAAATCCATCTGTCTTAGTCTCTTGCTTGGTTTTTTGGGTAGTGAAAACTCAAAAAAAATGGGCCCAGTAGGAGGTGGGTCCCTGGGGAGATGTGCCCTTGAAGGGGGTTGCGGAGTCCCAATCTCTTTTTCCTTATTTTGCTTTCCAGCCATTAGACAAATGGGTTTTCTGTTGTGTTCTTGTGTTGTGATATGTTACCTTGTCACAGGCCCAAAGGCAACAAGGCTAGCCAATCATGCACTGAAACTTCCAAAATTGTGAGCTGAAATCAACTTTTCCTCTTTTAAAGTCGATTATCTCAGGTATTTTGTTATTGTATTGGAAAGCATTCTCTCTCTCTCTCTCTCTCTCTCTCTCTCTCTCTCTCTCTCTCTCTCCCTCTCTCAGATATCCTATCCAGCTGCCTCCAATAAGCAGGAGATACTCCAGTTTTGATAGTGTCCTAAATTCTAGCCCTCTTCCAAAACTTTTAAAAATGAAAAACATTTTAAACTGTTTTTAGAGTTGTACTGATGTTTTTGATCTACTATTTTATTTACATTTACAAGGACATTTATAGTGATAGTTTCTCTTCTTTTACAGCAGAGAAAGTTGAGCCTGAACCTACCTGAGTCATGTCATTAGTAGATGGTGGGCGGGGAATAGTGTACCCAAGGACTTAGTGTCAGATAACACTTGGCTTCTAGGGAGAACTAGGAAATTGAATGCTTGCTTCCACCTTGAATGACCCCAGTAAGTAGGCAAATAGTCCACACTCTACTTGCCCAAATTGCTATAGACAAGCTTTTATAATTACAAAATACAAAATAGCATAAGGAAAAATGCGTGGGTGTTGCCAATACATGATAAGATTTTCTACCATTTGTATGAAGGTTGCCATAAATTTCTAAATCCAAGTATCTCCCTAACATCCCTGCAGAACTTCTAGAGAAACTTCTCTATACTCATTCCTTTGGGCTGATGAGTCAGGTCACCGTGTTTCCTCTGCCTCTACCTCTCTAGCTGAAGGCCCATGGTATTTTCACAGACGCCCTCAAAATTCTTAATTCTTTTAAAATCAGAAGAAAAAGATAACTTTAGAAAGTCTCAATTATACTTATCTATATATCAACTCAATCAAAATATAATTTAAATTTTAAAAGTTTTTAATCCAAGAAGACCAAAGCCCTTGAACATTAAAATGTGGCTCTGACTTGAATTCCTTATGGCTGGGGCCATTGATGTGCCCTGTCTGAGACCAACATCCATTCGACAGGATTTGGAAGCCAGTCGAGTTGCTGTGACTCCGGCTGGAGTGTCCAGTCACACAGTGTGAGCTCTTGTGGACTCCTGTGTTTGCATGGAGACTTCTCATCCCAGCTACTTTCTCCATCCCAGGATTTACCTGCCTGACTCTCCCTCATCCTTTGTGTCTTGGCTTCACTCTCACTTCCACAGAAAAGTCTTCTTGATGACTCCTTCCCTGCCTAAAGTTGGTCCTCTTGGTGCGCTCTCCAGAACCCCGATTCACTTAACAGTTGCTGTTATGCTCTGTGTTTGTGGGATGCTTCGTGGTAAAACGATGGAAACTTGTCGATGGCACAAATGATTGGATAAGTGTTTTCATAGCCAGTCAAATCCTATATCCGTTGATCCAGTGCAAGCTCTAGGTGCTGTTGAATTCTATATACTCCCGCTCTGCCTTCCCTTCCTAGGCTGTGGGGCTCTGCTTGGCTCTTTGTAGCGTGCTCTGGCCTGCTTGTGCATGTTGAAAAGCATGGAAAGCACCCAGGTTCTTCAAAATTGCTCCTCACTCTGGTTTCTCCTCCACCTAGACAAGGCGGTCATATTTGAATGTTTGCCCGGTTTACTTCTGAGTCAATACAGTCAAATCTTTGGAAACAAGCCTAATTTCTACTTTGTCCTTGAATGTTGGGTCCCATCTGACTTCCCCATTGTGAGCTCTTCTTCAAGAGAAGCCTTCAGCTGTGGGGGTTCATGGGACCTTTGGTCTGGCTCAGTTTCAGATTCCTCTTCACCTCTACAGCTGTTGTCCATCCCAGGATAAAACAGAAATTACAGAAAGCCCCAGCAAAAATAGGGGGAGTTTATATATTAAACCATTATTAGCCACTACATCCAGTGATTTTCTTTTCTAAATTATTATAATTTAGGTTATGAATAAAAGAAGAGAGATATGACCAACATGTATTTTTTTTCATTCCAAAGTGGTGTATATTCATTGCAGAAAATTGGAATGTAGAAATAGCAAAAGAAAAAAATTAAGAAATGTATTTCTTTTTGTTTATTCACATTTTCAAATATTCAATTTTAAGTATTCAATTAAGAATAATTATTTTTATAATAAAAATTGAGATTTTTTTGCCTAATGTTTTTGAGACAGAGTCTCACTATATAGTTCCAGCAGGCATCAAACTGGCAATCCTCCCGCCTTAGCCTCCAGAGTGGTGAGATTATCATGCTTAGCTAAAAAAAAGTTATTTATAATGCTTAGAAAGTTCAGAAATATGTGTGTGTTCATCACTTCTTCATTGCTATGACTTAATACCTGGCACCCATAACTTAGGGAGGAAAGATTTATTTTAGCTCACAGTTTCAGAAAGTCTCAGTATGTTCACAGGTGGGTGGTTGGGAAATGGAGGAGCCATATGGCAGGACTGGAGCCAGGTCCTGGGCCAGCACTCACAGCACAGCAAAAGCACCAGGGCAAAAGAGCCAAATTCCAGAGGTAGGGCAGAACCAGCACATGCCCCTCTAGGTCAATCCCCAAGCATCTACCCCTTCCAGCCAGGCTGCACTTCCCACCAGGACACAGTAACCATAGGTACATGAGGCTTTTGGGAGATACTCCAGATCTAAACCACAACAATAGGCTTCAACAAAATGTCAATAGTTCCCCCTCCAACCCCCCGACCCCCCAGATGGTAGGAACATGGACAATTTTACTATTCTTTGAGAAATTTTGTGTGGTAACTATTACTTTTGAAATTGAAAAAATTACTTTATAGTAAAGGCTATGAAAATTAATTCCCCTACTCGGAAAGAAGCCCCACTCATACTTAAGTGTATTCTTGTGCAAGTCTTCTTTCTGGTGTCCATGTGGAATTCTTAAAAATGTGCCGAGTCCTACTGTTATGTAACCTTGTTTTAAAACTTACTTTCACATCTTAATCATCTATTTCTGCATCACCAAGATTTTGCCCACATGGTAATTTTAGAATTTTGTGATCTACATTCAGCTGTATTATCCAACATGAGTCATCATCTTTCTTATATTAATTTTAAATTATGATGTGGTATTGTATTGTCCAGCTATAGCATATTTTAAGCAATTTACTATTTTTGAACATCTAGGTTATTTAACATTATCACTGTTAATAACAATGCTAATGACTATTTCCTTTAAGAAAATTTCTACTAATAGAATTGCTTAATCATTTTTTTTTCTTTTTGCATGCCCACTGCTATGGCTTGCATGCTTGTGTCCTCTCATTAAGTTGAAACTTAATCCCAAATATAGTAGTGTTAAGAGACAGGGCCTTTAGCAAGCAATTAAGTGATGAGTGGGAGACCTTATGAATAGCATTAATGATTTTATGAAAGGGCTGGAGGCAAGTAGCAAGAGCATTCAAAGCACTGTCCTAGACACCGATCTGCAACCACCTTAGTCTTGGAATTCCTAGCTTCCACAATTGTGAAACAGAAAGTTGTTCTTTATAGATTCTTTAGTCTTGGGTATTTTGTTATAGCAACACAAACAGGCTAAGACATCCACTTTTGGATTTTACATTCACATAAGAGGTCATGGTAGAAGAGCAATTAGTAGAGGCATCACACTGAGAAAAAGAAAAATAGAATGATTGTGAAGGACAAGAGTTTTTGGCTGGTGTCTTAGCTGTGACAGAATGCCTAGCATCCACGATTAAGGGAGGAAAATTTTATTTTAGCTCACAATTTCAGAAGACCTCATTCCATTCATGGGAGGCTGGCATTGGCGGAGCACATGGCAGAGGTATAGCCAAAGGAACTGCTGCTCACAGCATGGCAGAGAAGAACCAAGTGAGAGAGGAAGGGCAGAGCTAATGTACATTCTTCCAAGCATTGTCTCGATAATCCATCCCTTCTGGGCCGAGCCCCAGTGTTCCACCTCTTCTGACCAGGCCCCAGCTCTTCATACCACATGGTCTCACAGATATTCCAGAACCTCTTAAGACATGAAGCTTTTGGGGTTAATTCCATAACCAAATCATAACAGTCTCCCATTGGCCCTCAAAAGATTCATGTTCACCCCCTTATGCAAAGTGTGTTTAGTCTTTCTCTAAGAGTTGCCAAAGTCTTAATATTTCCAGTACTGCTAAAAAGTCCAAGTTCAAAGTCTTCTCTGAGACTCAAGGCAAACCTTTCACTATAAGCTCCTGTGAAAACCGAAGAAAAGTTAAACACTTCCAATTTATAATGGCACAGAGTCAACATACTCATTCCAGAAGGGAAGAATAAGAGGACACAAAGAAATTGGACCAGAACAAGTTCTAAACCCAGCAGGGCAAGGGTCAAATTCCATAGCTCTATTAAATCCTGGAGTTCTGTATTCAGCATTTGGGATGAACTGTGGCAAGATGTGAACTCCAAAGGACTTGGGTGGCCCCGCCCCTATAGCATTGCCTCTGGCTGCAGCCTCCACAACTTCTCCTTTGGGCTGGATTTGCTCACAGCCTGTAGCCTTACTCAGCAAATGATTCATGTTTCTGGCATATTTCTGGGGTCTCCCCTGCGCCTTAGGCTTCTCCTTCTCAATTTCATGCACTGCTCTCCCAAGGGCGCCTGGACTCCAAGGCCTTCCTCTGCAGTCTGGGTGGAAGCCTCCATGACCCCACACTTGCGCTCTGCATGCCTATGAAACTGCATCATGTACATGGTGCCAAGGTCTGTGCCTGGCTTGAGCACGCCTCTGAGTTACTAGATGGCTGAGCTCCTTGGAATTCATTTTCCTAAGCCACCCTGTAGCATGCTTTGGGGGTCTCTTTTTGAAGAAAAGTCCTTTGCCTTTCCACCTTTTGATTGGTAAAGGGTGAGGTCTTTCTGGTTCCTGAGACACCCTGAAGGCATGTTTCCTATAGTCCCGAATCCAAGTTTTTCCCCAAGTACTGGCTTCTTGTTAATGCTGATCTCTTTAACAACTGTGTGTTCTTCTGCTTCCCCTTTTTGCTTCTCCTTTACCCCATGTTCAGAGTTTTTTTTAGTCAGACAAAACTACTAACTTTTTACATCTTTTTTCTCTGCAATTTTCTTCCAGTTTTCAGTGTACAAATGGCTAAAAGTTGCAAACAGTATCTCTGTGACAGCCTGAACATTGGGCTGCCTTAAAATTTTCTCCACCAGATTAAGTAGTACACTGCTCTTAATTTCAGTTTCCATCAGTCTTGAGACAGGGGCAAAATGCTGGCACACTTTTTGACAGAGCATAGCAAGAATGGTTTTTAGATTAAATGCCAATGAAGTCCTCCTTCCCATCTGAAATCTCTTGGCCTTTACAATCTATGCTTCCACCAGCATTCTGGTCTTCTGAGCTCTGATCAGAGTCTTCCATCAAGGTCAAGTCATAGCATGCTAAGGCTTCTTTAGCTGGCATCTTTAAACCTTTCCAGACTTCTCCTGTAGACCAATTCCAATGGCTATAAAACACATTGTCAGGTAAAGTCAAAACAATGACCCCTCTTTCTTTAGTACCAGTTTCTGTCTTAGATACTTTTTCATTGCTGTGAAAGAATACTTGACATCCACAACTTAGGAGAAGAAAAATTTATTTTAGCTCACAGTTTCAGAGGCTCTCAGTCCATTCATGGGCAGCTGATAATGGTGGACGAGGGTAATGAATGTGCATCTCAAGGAAGAGCTGTGCACGGCAGGGCAAGCAGGAAGCCAGAGAGGGAGGAAGAGCAGAGCTAACGCACACCCCAGGTCCTGTCCCAGGGAATCTGCCCCTTCTCCATCCAGCTCCAGTGTCTCCTTCCTCTGACCAGGCCCCACCTCTTAGCAGCACTTGGTTCTGCAGGTGCTATCCCCAGCCAAGTGCATGAGGTTTTGGATGGCATTCCAGATCTAGTCCCTCACAGCTGGGTAGTGAGGATCATGGAAACTACACCAAATAAAAGCAAGCAAAGCCCTGACACACAGATGAGGCAGAATGACTTTTCTCTTGTGGGTGCCTGTATCTATAACCAAAAATCCAGAATTTATTCTTGGCTTTGACTATTTTACCTGTTTGTTTGATTTCCTGATCATATGGTGAATATTCTGGCTAGGTTTAACTTTCTGTTTTACTTTTGCCCAGGGTTGCCATGTAATTTGTTCAATTGTGTTCTGTGTATCTTGAGGGGGGTGTAGTGCCCAGCTTGCGTGACTCCTAGTTGTGGCCTTGTTCCTGTTCTTTAGTGCCTTAGGGGAGTCCTCGATTCTCAATAACATTCTTAGATCATAGATTAGCTGTTCACATAAATTCTCAATACTATGCCCATTCAACTGACAAGGTCGGTGCTGTAAGAACACAATAAGGCCAGGCATGCCAGCACACAGCTATAATCCTAGCACTTTGGAAGGCTGAGGCAAATTTGAGCCCAGCCTGGGAAATCTAGTGAGACCCTGTCTCAAAATAGAAAACTGAAAAAGGGATAGGGATGTAGCTCAGTGTGAGGGTCTTGGGTTCAATCCGAAGTACTATAATTAAAAAAAATAAAATTAAGTTAAATTAAAATATAAAGGCAATGAGGGGATTTATGTTCTGAATGGAAGTTTAGACCAAACAATTCCTTTAAAATTAAACTCTCTGGTTTTCCTACAAATCATTTTTGCACTTGGTGTTAGTATCAACTGGGGACAGAAGCATTAAATATAACTGGCCTTAAAATATATTAAAGATAGGGGAAAAAACTCAGCTACATAGTGTGTAATCCAACTATCCCAAATGCTAAAACTTTATGGTCACCCATAATATTTCTGAGCATAATAGCAAAGTGGCAGGGATTCACCAAGAGTGAAGTCATCACTCGTTTGCAAAAGAGGAGACTTTTAAGAGCCCTCTATTCCTGAGGCCCTGTCTGTCCTGAAAGCTTCAGGATAAACCCTTGACTCCCACCCAGGGAGACTGAAATACGTAGCAGCACCGCCTCCCTGAATCAGCCGAGGAATAATGAGATGCAGTAGAACCAATGAGAACCGAAACTTTTCTTGGTTCAGGCCTTTTGTTTTTGATTTCACTGTTCGCAGTGATGCAAACATCAATGGCACAGGAAAGCAACACACGAAGAGGATTTATGAACTCCCACCTCTTCATACCTACACTTTCAAAAACATCAAAAGCTTTGAGATTGGAATCTTTCTGCAGTCTCAGATGCCCCTTCTCTGTTCCTTTGCGAGTGGAGTTTCCAATCACAATGAGCTTCAGAGCTCCTTTCCCTTTCCTTCAACCAAGAAGAATATGCACCTGATTCATGAAAACACGTGTTTTTATATTGTATATTCTTGAAACCCAAACACTAGGGCTCCAAGGTAAAGATATCATGTGACTTTTTTAGATATATCTTATATTCAGAGAGAAAGAGAGAGAGAGAGAGAGAGAGAGAGAGAGAGAGAGAGAGAGAGAAGTCCTATAAACACTAGAGTATACTGAGTTGTTAATAAAAGTCTCTTATACTTTTCTATGTTCTCAGAATTTATTTTTAAGATATTTCTCTTTGTTACTGGTATTATGCCATTTGATTACAATATACTTTGGTGCAGCATTTTTCATGTTTCTTATGCTTGGAATTTGCTGACTGGGCTTGGATCTGTGAGTAAACAAATTGGGAATATTTTTATCCATAATTTCTTCAAACATTTTTCTGCATCATTTTATGTTCAGGTACTTTAGTTCCATCTATGCTTGGCCTATTGAAGTTGACACACAGTTTACTGTTGTTGTTTTCATTTTTCTCTCAACGTTTCATTTAAAATAGTTTCCAAGGCAGGCCTGGTGGTGCAGGCCTATAGTTCCAGCACTCTGGGAGGCTGAGGCAGAAGGACCACACATTCAACCCCAGACTGGGCAAGTAAGCAAGTTTGCAAGATTCTGTCTCAAAACAACAAATAAACATGGGCTGGGCTACATTAAATTAAAAAGCTTTTGCACAGCAAAAGAAACAATCAACAAGGTGAAGAGACAACCCACAGAGTGGAAAAAGATACTCACCAGTAACACTTCAAAGGATTAATATCTAGAATATACAAGGAACTGAAAAACATAAAATCCCCTAAAATAAATGATCCTATAAAGAAGTGAGCAGTTGAAATGAAAAAAACCTTCTCAGAAGAAGAAGTACAAATGGCCAACAAGCACATGAAAAAGTGTTCATCGCTGGCCATCAGAGAAATGCAAATAAAAACAACATTGAGGTTTCACCTCACCCCAGCGAGAGTGGTCTACATCAAGAACTCAGACAACAACAGTTGTTGGCAAGAGTGCAGAAAACAAGGAACTTTACTCCACTGCTGGTGGGAGTGCAATCTGGTACAGACATTATGGAGAGCAGTCTGGAGATTCCTAAGAAAGCTGAGAATGGAAATTCCATTCAATCCAGCCACTGCCCTACTGGGCATACTGCCAAAAGAAATAAAGTCAACATACCAAAAAGATACATGCATGTTCATGTTTCTATCAGCACAATTCATAGTAGCCAAATCCTGGAAATAGCCTACCTCCCCATCCATACAGAAATGGTTAAATAGGTTAAAGAAGTTGTGGGACCCATACACAATGGAACACTATGCAGCTACAAAGAAAGAGATATGATGCATACGAATGAAAATGGGGCCACCTAGAGTTCATAATGCTCAGTGAAATGGACCAAGCATAAAAGACTGACTATATATGGGTGTCCCTCTTATGAAATGCACAAAAATAACAATATAAAAAGGCCCAAACACGAATGGCAGGATAGAAAGAGAGGCAAAGGTCAGACAGAAAAGGGGTGAACCTCTGATAAAGGGGTGGACAAGGACGCTCACTAATTCCCCAAACCCCGTGGTTCTAATGTGTTACAGAATTTGGAATTCGTGTATTTACAAAAAAAGTTAAATTTTATGTCATGTGAATTTTTTTGCCAAAAGGAAAAAAATGGTGATTTGAAAGACGGTAGACAAAGAGTACACGGTTTCTAAGGTGATGGCAATGCTCGCAAGTGGACAGCGGTGACGGCTCACACACTTGTGAGTCTGCCAGGAGGCACTGAGTTGTACATTTTGAGTGGATGAATCATCTGACATGTAAATTAACTCTCAATAAAGCTTTTGTATAAATAAATATTACATAAAAATGGACTGGGGATATAGCGCAATATGAACATCCTGAGCTTAAACCCTAGCATTAAAAAAGTTTTTTTTTATGTCATCACTATTAATTCTTTCACAATATCTAATCAGCTGTTAATCCCATAATATATATGCACATATATGTATATATGATACATAGACACACACATATGCATAATATCAGCTGTTGTCTTTTCATCTCTGGAAATTTGATTTAGTTTTCCTTTTCTTGACATGTGATGCTTAGTGCTGTTTTCTTTTTAAAAACTGATTTTCAAAGCATGCTAACACCTTTATTATTTTCTCGTGATTTTTTTCCTCTTTAAACTTTCCTAATTGCTGAAAGTATCCTTCAGTGATATAAAAGAGAGCAGGGGCCCTGGAAAGTCTAAAACAAAGGAAACCCGGCTGATACTTGCAGGCAGGGAACAGCGGTGTCTACACAGAGAAAAAAGGGAAGTGAGTATAAAGATATTTCCAGGCCGGCTGAGACAGCACCCCAAAAAGCAGAAGAGAGGGGACGCTGAACATGGTTTTTGATTGCTTCAGCTTCTAGTCTGACCTTCAGCGCTGGGTGAGCAACTCCCTCCTGTGCCTGCCCCACTTGGGCAAAGGGGTCAGCCGGATGCAATTACCAGGAGGTCGGTTGGAGGTAGCAGGTGAGCACGGCGGGGCCAGCCAGCTTTTGGCTTCCTCTCGACTTATACCTCCGTTCTTCTTGTACCGGATTTGCTTATTTCCAAACCAGTTTGTTACTTGGAAGACCATGATGCCACACTTCTTGGGTTTCCTCACTGAGGTAAGGGTGCTGAGATGGGGACGGAAATACTCATTCAGGATCTCCACCGCTTGCCTGTGAAATTCCATCTCCTGACATGGCGACAAGGGGAAGGCAGGGGTGTGATGGCATCACGCCTTCTCTGCTTGGGCCGCCACTGGATGGAGCTGAACCTGCAGTGGATGGTACTGACCATCTGCTTGGCTATCTCCTGTGGTGGATGGTGCTGACCCTCCACTTGATCTCCTTTGGGGAGGTGGGCCTGGTCCACCGCAGCTTCACAGGAGATAGATCACGTGGATGGCACACTTACTGGTTGGCTGCTCCTACCTCTCCAGCTTCGTGATAGACTTCTGTGTCTGTGACAGTTTGACTGTAGTCCAAATGCTCCTCCTGAGGCTGCTTCTGGCTACAGGCCCTCCACCCTTTTCCGGCCCAGTCATCCCTCTGCTAACAGCGTGCTGGCTAGTTGCATCAGCTGGAAGTCAGCGGGTTCTTCTTCCCCAGATACTCAAAGTCCTGTGAGACCAGAGATGATGCTTGTCTCGTCTTTCTCCACTTTCCCCCTTGTTTCCCTCATTATTTTGTTGAAAAGTTAGATTTTTTCCAATTACAATTTGTCTAAAAATACAGTATTAGCCTGCATTCATGTTGCTCTAAAAACTTATTTAGAAATAATTTTAAATTTACGGAAGCATTGCAAAAGTAGCACCATGTTCCATATACTCTGAGTCTATCTTGGTAATGTTAAAATCTTACAATTATGCAGTTTATCAACACTAAACTTAGAGATGCAAGGGCTTCTCGGCTGACAATTCCATTAGAGCTGCTTCTTGTATTGGAAAGGTAAGATACAGAAAGGACGCATAGAGAGACGCTCTTTCCAAACGGAGGAGTTGGGCTCCGAGCACCCCATACAGTGGCTGCTTCTATGTCACTAATCAGTTATGCAGTTATTTAAAGATTTTTTTATTCCTGAAATTTTCTTGGCTATATCATGAACTTATTGGCTAATGACTTTTTATAATTTTCATTGATATTAAGAATATTTCTAATGACTTGGCCCTCAAATAATTATTATTCCATCCTATTTTCCAGAGACATAATATATATTTTCTTCTGCTATGCACACTTTATTCTGAATTTCAACATTCTTACAGCATATTTTAGTTAGAGGGTAGATGCAAGACAGGGCAAGCCTGGAGACCTGTAGTCTGGGAACCACGCCAGGTTAGTGGGCGTGGCAGGGAGCAGATTGTGAGGGTATGAGGTTATGAGCGGGAAGGTTCAGAAAGCACAGTTGCAAAGGGAGTGTATGTGTTGGAATCTAGAGGGTGTGATTAAGATCTAGGCTTAGGTGTCTCTGGTAACAGGATTAACACAGCATACGTAGGCAGAAATAGACTAAGCACACAGGCACAATCCTCCTGAGCCTAAAGAAGTAGATGATTTAATTAAGTTAAGAGCCTCAAAAAACACATGATCCCAAACGTATGAGAGACAGCACCATGACTGCCTGTGTTTTCTGAGACTGGACCACTTGCTCCTGACAGCTAGTGATTCTGGTGTTGATCTTGTGGGGGTTCCAAACTGTTCTGGCATCTGCTTTTTCAAGTTGCTCATTAAACTTGTTCAAACATTGGGTCTCCTGGTTCTGTTTGTGAAATTCCATAACACTGATTTGCAAAATATGTAATTTTGTGTTAAATTAGATTTCATGTTGTTCTTATACAAGCTTGCAGAAGTATGTCAAAGATTTAAGAAATTATAAGAAGACATGAGATTATATGTTATTATAACCTTAATTTCATGAAAATTTGAGAAAAAAATTATATTTCCATTTTCACTTAATTAGCCGAGTAGTACTGAAATTCTGTGCAATTTGGTGTTAAAAACACCTGGAATAGAGAGCACATTTTTTTCTTAAGAAATATGTTCATTGAAATGTAACATAATATGTTTACATATTATGTAATTAATAAGTGATTGATATCCACAAGGCACCTCTTGTACCAGGCTGCCTCTCAAATCCTAGAAGGACGACCTCATTGGCAGCTGCGAGGAGTGTGGTGACCTGACAGTCCCTTACTGTTAACAACTTCATCCGTGTCAGCTTCTGAGCCGACGCTTTGCAAGGTGGCTTCCGCCAATGATTGAGCAGGAATTTGTTTCCAGTCATTTCTACCCACCCTGGAACCCCTTCAAGGAGCCATCTTAGCTGTGGCGCTCCCAATGGGCTGTCGGAGGCTTTGCCAGCTCTACACCGCGGTCAGCTCCTCCCACCTGTGTCTCTCCAATGAACCTTTTGCTTCCCAACTCCATCTTACCTCAGCTGACCAGAGTGTGCGGGTGATGAGGGTGAGGCCGGTGAGCTTTTTCAAGGTGAACACACTCAGGTAGCAGCTCGTGAAGAAAACCTTGTGCCCAGCACCCTGGAAGACTCTTGTGCAGCATTCCCAAAGAACCTGTGTCCTGACTCTGATGTCATGGATTAATTTCCTCCTGTTGCTGTACTTCATATAAATGAAATTTTAGAATATGTTTTATGTTTGACTTTTTTTTTTGGTTGAAGATTTTGCATTCTTTTAAATTCCTTTAAAGTTGTAACTTTCAAGTAAATGCTTGCCATCTTTTCGTCTCTTCCCTCCAGGACTTCCTCTCTCTATCTCTCACACACACATGCAATGGACACACATCATGCAAACATAATTGATCTTTTTTCATATTAAGGGTTGAACCCAGGATCTTTGCACTGAAATAAGTCCCCAACCCATTCTTTAAAAAATTTTTAAATTGTCAGGTAGATCTTTGCTTAGTTGCCCCAACTGGGCTTGAACTGGTAATCCTCTTGCCTGGAGCTCCCAGAATGCTGGAACTGTGCCACCACACCTGGCTCATCATGAATCTTCTTCAGTTTAATTCCTGTGTAACGTAGGCTGCAGATGCAATAATGCTAAGGTTGCATAAGATGTCCAATATCCTAAATGAGTGAAATTAAGACATGCTGCAATTGTCACAGCCTCCATTTGTCTCAGGCTTATGGAGTTTTTCTAGTTTAACCTCCACTAGAACTGAGTCTCCAGGGACAGATCACTTTTGAAGATTATCACAAAGGATAGTGACTGGTTTCAAACAACTCTGGATGGATCATCAATAACTGCACCTATGTTAAGTAGATCTTTCCTGAGCTTTAGTTTAATCAATTCCTTAGCTCTGCCCTAGAGAAATGGGGATGGGATTTTCATCCTCATTTCCAAAGACATTTCTTCACTCATTAACTGCCTCAAAGTTCAATAGCATCTAGAAAAACTCCTATCTTTCCAGCTGCTTGTTATTCTAAGATTTCACCAATTAAGTATAGATGTTTAAAGAATTTTCCTGTTTTGATTCTTACTCTCCTTCTCAGTTTAGAAGGTTCTTGAAAATAATAAAGGGAAACTTAAAAGTATTTTTCATAACTTGAGTACAGACACTGATATACACACTATAAAGTCTTCTGGTGAGATGATGTCTTCTCTGATCTTTTTATTTATAGCAATGTTGTTGGTGTGTTTATTTGCAAATCATTTTGAAAAGAGAACTCCACGCTCCTCCTAGAGGAGCAGTCAGCTTGCTTGAGGCTTTGTTTTTGCATTCAATCTTGAAACCAAGTGCACTGATTCACTGTAGTTAGCTTTCTCTCCCTACCCTTGAAACCATTCGCCAAGAAATCATCATAGAAAGATCAATGACCCCAGGGTTCTTACGCTTCTGAAAATCATTTTTTTTCTTAATGCAGAGCCCTGGCAGCACCATTGACCAGATACAAATGTCTTCCTGGCTTTCCTGGAGAAGCAGGTGCTGTACTGTTCACTGACACAGTGCTTAGTCAATTTGAATAGAATAAATGAATGAATTGATATCAAAGCCTGTGATGTTGATGTGCCTTTAAATTTAAAAAGTGATTCTAAAAAGATAGTGATGCCCATTTTGACGCAAGACTTCAAAAGATTTCTGTTTATAACTGACATTTCGGAGTAGGTTCCATAAGAAAGCATTTTAATCTGGGTAATTTCTTTCAGATCTGATATGAGAACAATGTCATAGCCAATGGCAGAGTTGTTTAATTCAATGTACTTAAAACATAGAATTTTACTGTTTTAAAACTCACAATAGCTTGGTAACTAAGGTCAGCTGAGCAGGCATGGTGGCCCACATATATAATCTTAGCACTTTAAAGGCTGAGGGAAGAGAATCATGAATTTGAGGACTTCCCAGGCTGCTTAAGGAATTACAGGCCAGCCTGACTAGAGAGCAAGATACTGACTCAAAAAGAAAATGTAGCCATATGTGGTGTTATATGCCTGTCACCCCAGCTACCGATGGTTCTAGGAAGCTTCCTGCACTATGTCTATTACACAGGAAATGCACTTCCAAATTCCATCCCAGCCTGATCAGAATTAAGTTACAATTTAATAAAGGCAGTGGAAAGGCATGGTAATGCAAATCTCCCAGTGAATTCCTTTCTTTTTCAATGGAGGAGGGGCCAAATCTTTCTAACTTGTTTTGTTTCAGGCAATGCACTTAGTCATTAAATAGTGCTATCGATTAAGTATTACCTTTCTCTTTTTACAAAGGAGGAAACTGAGGCCTACAGAATTGGAGTAACTTAACCTCCCTCTCACACACTGAAAGTGGTGCTGCTGGGATTTGAACTGAGTCTATATGAAGACTGACTGCTGTCCACCAGGCTATTTTGATGTAAGTTTTTACTGTAATATCCTCACCATACAGGAAAATACCCTGTGGAACTTCCTTGTGGGGAAAAGCTCTGCAGAATCATCTTCCCACCTCCTCCCAAGCCCTTGCCTCGTTCTATTTGCTGTCTCACTCTCAGGTCTAATTATCCAAACCATACAAGATTTTCTGCTCCAGAAGGTGAAGCTCAAGTTGATGAGCGAAAAAAGGAGAGGTAGTAAAGCGGATGAAGGTTCCTTACACATGAGTCTCTGCATCTGAAAGCAGTTGCCCTTGCTGTCACCCTGAGCCAGGATGGAAGCTTCTCGGCTCCCAGATGAGAAGTGGTGATCTCACCATTTCGTGGGTTTCCAACAGGACACATGTCTTGGCGTGCCTTTCTCGACTCTATCTTTTCTCCTTGGCCCATCTAAGCCCCTCTCCTGGTCACAGACACTGCTTGGCAGTCTGACTTGGAAGCAGGCCCTCATGGAGCAATACTCTGCAAAACTTGCTCAGTTGTAAACAGTAGTGATCAATTCAAGCAAATTTAAGAAAGAAGCACTTTATGAAAATATCAATGTGAATCTTCACAGAATTCCAAGAATATAGCTAAAATAGGGCCAAATGCCACAAAGTCTAGAACTACAGGGAATTTTGACCTAAGTTGGCTCTCGTGTCCTGAGGATGGGAGCATACTGACATTTTCCCTAAATTTTCACCAGAGACTTGATTCAACAGTCAGGATATCTATTCTTGTCTCTCACTGCAACTAGTTCCATATATTTTTTTCCTACTTTATTCTTTAAACAAATTTATAGTCTTTGTTTTCTCATGGTCTTCGCTTAATCATTTTGGCTCACTGAGATCCCTTGAAGCTTCTGCTACCTTCCCCTCAACAGCATCAGTCCCACCTCAACGCTTTCATTTTTTACATCCTTCAAGTTTCCGTTCCCTGCTACTGCCTAGATCTTTCCATGTTCACAAACAAAATCCCCCAAATTATCCCACCTCATCTTCCACACAAGCAATATGATTCTCCCTCTAACCCGCAAGTTCCCTATAGATCAAAGGTAGATGCTTGACTCAGAGTGGACATGTCATTGGCTAACTGTGACTTATAGCATTGCCTGGAATGGAAATATGCATGAGGCCATCAGCAGTGGAGAAATTGGCTTCATTTAAAAAGGCGTAGGCGTCATAATGGACCTACTTTGTATGACTACTATTGATCTATCCAGAGCGGCTTCTCCCAAAGTGAAATCTGCTGATCGATAGTTCTTGTGGATGCAGAGTTGAGGTACTAATTTAAGTTAATCCAACCTATACAAGTTTCTTAGGCGGGTCTTCTGGGAGCCTTCCATATGGGAAAGTATTCTGCGTAACTAAGTGGGTGATAGGGAGCACATTGTGCAGTAGGTGCTCTTCCTCTTAGTTCATGCTCTACGTTTTCAAGACTTTTTTTTTTAAATGAGCTCCTGCAGACTTTTCCTTTTTTTTCAGTGGTAGTGGTGGGATCCTGTGCGAGTATGTTCAAACTGTCAATGGGCATGCTGAAAGAACAAGAGAGTTAATACCCCCGGAGTGGTGTTCAACCAGTGTGGGAGGGGCTTTGACAGATATATGCCTCGTTTGCTTCTCAGGAAACTGAGGCATGGTCTTCGATGCTTCCCAGAGTTCTCCATGTAGGGTTGGGTTTCAGTTTTTAAGGGTATTGGTTGTCTTAATGAAACATGCATTTCTGGCTCCTTTCCCCCTCACTTCCACTCCTCGATGGTGTTTCTGGGAGCCTCTTCCTAAGCAAGCTGTTGGCACTTTCTTTTAAATATGCATGTTTGCTCTTTTCAATATGTATATATTTTATTAGTGCATATTAACTTTAGAAAATATTGAGCCTCATTGTGATGTGTTCACACGTTGTAATCATACCCACTGCCTCATTATCCTCCCTTACACTTTTAACCCTTGACTTGGGCCTTATTTCTAGTGGAACTTGAACTAAGACTTTCCCTTTTTTGGTGGGCAAATACATCTATTAATGCCTAGTAAACCCAGAAAAATACTGACCTAGGCTCTGCGGGGGCTAGGTGGGGAAAATGATCTTTCTCTTGAAGTAATTGAATTTTCTGAAATTTGTTATAATGAAATTTATAGCTCAGGCATTCAGCAATGCCTGATCCAGGGTGTTCCTCAGTGATGGTATTATGACGTATGTGAGCATATTTGGATCTTAGATGTGTAAGCATCCCACTTTGGTTTTACCTCTTTGTTAGTACCTTGCTGAAATATGGTTTACATCACATTCTTTTATGTCACTACATCTCACAAGGAAGACAGAGTTCAGCAATTTTCTCAACATGACTGTAAATCCTGTTTGTGTTTTGGAGCCTGAATCATACTGAGTGTCACCGTGCGGACTCAATGAGTTACCACAAATATCTTTGTAATGTTAACAGATGACATACTTTGACCCATCAGTATGCAAGTCTTCCCCATTGAAAGGTTAGAACTGTAGTGGTTTTTTCAAAGCTATATTCATTCTCAAAGCTTTTAACTAATAAAGTATTTCATTTTATCTCCAAAGATGTTATTATTAAATACTAGATTTTTCTGGTGGTACTGGGAATAGCATCTAGAGTCTCTGCACTGATTTAGATTTCCAGGCCCTTTATTTTTTTAATTTTGAAATAGGGTCTCACTATCTCACTAAGTTGCCTGGGCTGGGGGTCAAACTTGAGATCCTCCTACCTCAGACTCCCAGAGTGCTGGGATTTCAGACATGTTCCAACCATGCTTGGCAAACATGATTTAAATCAGATCTTCCAGGTGCTTTCAGATCTAAGTACAAGATGGTTCTTACTAGAGAAATTTAAAAAATATTTTTAAAAAGCCCTTGAATTGAGATATGGATCCAACCTGTTAATCTGGTCAATTTCTCTTTTTGGAAGCGGCTAGCTACAAATCATAGTTAACCCCAACTTAACTGTCTTGATCGATAGGAATTTTATTTTCTTATGTAGCAAGAAGTTCTGGGGCATGGTAACTGCAGGATTGGAGAATCCGTCAACGTGTATTCAGCTTTTAAAAGTGTGTGGGCATCTTCCTGAGGTTAGCTCATCCTGTAGTCATGAGATGCTATCTCCCTTGGAAAGAACGGAGGGTATTTCCTAATGGGCTTCTTTTTAAAATCAAGATGACTTTCTTATTATTTCATTTTATTTTTTTGAAACTTGTCCTTAACTCACTATATAACCCAGGCTGGCCCCGAATTCATGATAATCCTCCTGCCTCAGTCTCCTGAGGGCTGGGACTACAGGCAGGTGCCACCCTGTCCAGCTTAGGCCACTGTGACAGATTTGAACTTAAGTCGTCAAGCAACTTTCCAGAACTGTGGTTTCACATCTATAAAATAGAGATGTTATCTACCTCAAAGTTTGTTATGAGGGCTCAATAAAATTTGATGCAAGGAAAAGTGATTTTTAAACAATCAGGCAATCCATTTTTTAAACTATTAACTGTTAAGTAACTATTTTTAAACTGCAGGAAAGAGATTTTAATTAATTAATTTTAATTGGCAAATGAAAGTGTTTGCATTTATGGCATACAACAGGGCATTTGGACAAACATACACACTGGGGAACGATTAACTCAAGCTAATTCACAGACTCACTACCTCACATATTACGGGAGTGTGTGGGTGTCACCTTGTCACCTAACATCTAGTTTCTTAGTAATTTCCAAGTATGCAATACTTGGCGTTAATGGTAGTTACCATGTTGTAAAAAGCCATTTTAAAGAGGAACAATAAGGTGACATTTACACGTGAACTATCCACACCAATCTCAGCTACCAACTCCCAGGAGCACTAAGGGAAAACAGCTGGCTTAAGGGTTCTAGCTAATGTATGCGTTTTCAATGAAACAGCTGATTTGCTTAACAACCCAAATAAAACTAGTAGTGTCTCAATTGTTTTTCTTATGTTAATAAGTTCAGAAGGGATTTTAGATGTGCCAATGCATTACCTGTCCTTCCCACTTGTAGGCTAAGGTGATCAGGTGAACAGGATGCCCTGGTCTGAGGCTAATCAAGCAGCCCGCTGACTTGGCTGAAGTCAAAGCTCTTCCTTGCTGCAGGAGGGGCACGCCCTTCTTTATAGCAGAGTTCTCACTCGGCTACCAGTTCTGTCACCTTCCTGCCTACATGGCTTCCTATTCCTCTGCCCTCAAGAAAAACATTTTTTTTCTAATTAATGGGTTGCTGTGATCCAGTTTCTCTCCCGCACCCTAATCTCTGCAGAGCCTGAATTATTCATCTCCAGCCTCAGTGTCCAGTTCCAGCTGCCCTGCGCTGAAGAAGCTGGTTGACCTTGAACGCGGGAATTTGGATGTGTTATAGTACGGATGTCATTAAAATGTAACATTTACCTGCTGAGAACAACATTATACTATTTATGAAACCATATAATTTCAATAACTAAACTCAGCAAGATTTTATTGCTCTCTCCACCTGTAATCACAGAAGCGCTGACTCACCACCGGAGGGTCTTTGCTCACCCCCATGAGCCTTTGCTGAGGCTCGGCAGCGGGTCTTGTTTTTTTTCGTCGTTTCTATGGAGGGCTTTCTTTCTTTCTTTTTTTCTTTTTGGCAGTTAAACAGCCCCGTTCTAAAAGGTTATAATTAATTAAAGGCTCAAATTAACACCAGGGAAACTTTTATGTTTCAAAATTCTCAGTGCCTCCCTGGTTAGAAAGGGCTATGTTTTTAATACCATGATGGTAAATTAAAATTCATGAACGTCTTTAAATTTTTTATAGGTGTTTTAACAGTCAATTTCACTTTCTCAGAAGATATACTAAAAGAAGACTTCTTTGATGTACTGGAGTGATTTCTTCCTTATTTCCTTCCTCTGTACTCTGGCTTACTTCTTGTACTTTATGTTAAATACATCACACATGGAAAGAGAGAGAGAGAGAGCCTGTTCTTCTAAATAGTCCTTTTTATCAGAACACCTAAGTGGTCTAGTGATCCCCTTAAGGGCCTCTGGCCCTTAAGTCACATGACCATTTATACTGCATTAACATCCGGATTACCCGTCAAAAAGGGAGGACAAACAGACATGGAAATGGACAGACAGCTCACCCACTCCTTTGGCACTTTGGACATCACTGATACCACACAGTTAAGGTGAAACGAGGGTCTGAGAAGAGCAGACGACGTCTCTTGTCTGTGCACGGGATACAGCTATATTCATCTCTCTCCAACTTAGTGTAAAGTGAGGACACGGGAAATGTCATCTTGACTGTGTAGGAAGAGTGTGTGTGTTGAAATGTGAACACTGATAGTGTTAACAATTACTATTGCCATTTTACCTGTAGAAGTATTGCATCATTCAAAATTTTTTACTAAGCTGTTAGCCTCAATCATGCCCCAAGGCAGTTATTCCTGCAGGTTAATGGTTCATTATATAAAGAACGATTTCCTTTTTATTCTTGGTGAATTTGCCTTTTAATTTCATTTAGCAACCGCTTTGTCTTACATGATGAAATGGTGTAGACTTAAATTAACTCTCTAAAGATTGATAAAAATCGATGTCTACTCGCTGTGCTTTGAACTATATTTCAACCTTACAAATGGAATTTTCTGTTTTCTTTTAAGAGGGAGGATCATAAAGAATATTTGATTATTTTAGTAAAGACAGGCTTCCCTTAGTGAAAGAGATGGTATGCTAATGGAACGACGTTTATAACCCAATGTTATTTAGATAAAGTGGAGGGGGAAAGCTGTCATACGCTCAAGGAGGGAAGCAAATTCAGGAAACACTGATGTCTGATGACACACGCTCTCCTCATGCCCACCTGGCTGGGCCTGTCCTTACCTGCTGGAGGGCAGGGGTAAGCAAGACAAGGCCAAAGAAGGCTGGCAGAAGAATATATTAATCATTTCAGGAAAAATGAAGACTGCCCCCATGATAACACCCTCTCCTTGGCTTCACAGAATCGTTTTAGGCTTTACTGTTAATAAGATTAAGTAGGAGATGCGCAGTAAAGATATTGGGGCAGAGTTTATTACGAGAAAAAGTACACACGAAGCCTCGCTCCCCCACCACTTTACTCGGCTCTCTGTACAAACTCTCCCATTCACATTTTTTTTTTTTTTTATTGCTGTTTGCTAAGGGGGGAAAGTCCCTGCGGAAAGAATGCGGCAGGAATACATAGTTGGCTTCCCAGCGCTCTTTCTGTTGGACGGGGCCTTGGATCGCTCCCAATTTTGTGTTTCCTTCTAGTCAGGGCTGGAGCCCGCCGCTGGCAGAAACCCAATCCCTTTGCAAATAAAGAAGACTTCTGACAATGTTGCATTTCGCCTGAGACTCTTGAGAGCCAATCAGAGGCTGTCCTCCACGAGGGGATGAGGAGAAGTTTATAATAGGATCAGTTTTGTTTGCAATTTGTTTCTAATAGATGCCAATAAGCCAGTTAACTAGGCTCCAGTTAATGGACATTTTATTGTTTCAACCCCCTCTCCACCCCACGCCCATACGCATGACCTTTACTTAGAAGCATTTGGGATGCCTGAAAACATGTATCTGCCTCCTGGTAGCCTGAGGGCTCACTCTACTCAAGAGAATTTGCTCCAAGCCCCGCGCCTGACCAGGCCCCAATACTTTGATCATCCTGTCAGTGGGAAATTTACAGCAACATTCGGGCTTTTGTTCCATGTGTATTTCTCCAAATATAATATCTCCCTCAAGAAATCAATGATAAGCTGTTAAACTAAAGAGCATAGTAACATCCACAGAGCAGTAAATTAATGGTCTTTTGTGGATAGATGGTTACAGATTTCATCATAAAAAATGGATAAAAGATTACATATCACGCAGAGCGAAACTTTTAATAACTCAACATGACTTTTCTTAATGGGTTTTATTCATTTTAATCATTATAGTGTCAATGATGATTATAGCCTTATTAGATTGTAGTGATTGAGGGGCCTGTTTATGAGATATTGAAAACCTCAGGCTGCTCAGGGTAGCCTGGCCGCCTGTGTGGGTTTGATGTGTAACTTTATCTGAAGGAGTAGGGCTTGTCAGGAGAGTTTCAATTAATACCTTTACTAAATTGCTGCTGTCTTTAGTGACCTAGGTCACAGATGACTTAAGGATTCCACAACATCAGCTTTTCAAAACAGTGGGGCTGTCACTGTGTAAATCAGAGAGCTTATGAGAGTATGTGTTTAAATAAGGTTGGGCCAGGAAGCCTTCAGGGAGAGTGGCAAAGCGGCCAAGTCCCTCTGTTGGCATCCAGGGGAGTCCTGTTTCGGCCTCCATAGTGTCTCCCCAGGAAGTAGTTATTTTAATAATTGGATAAAAAATTGGTTCCAGGAATGAGGACAAATCTGGAAGGTTCTCAGTTTTTCTCTCCATATCTGGACACATGATTACAATCAAAGCCAAGACTCCATTAGTGACTAATAAGGTACTATTCCACGGCAGTGCTCCAAGCCTAGGCATACTTAAAATTATTATAATAAAGGTATCAATATTTCTAAATTTAAAACAATGATAATCCTACACATGAACACTTGCCGCGGGGCCAAGACTGTAACAGCTGATCTCCTCTTGATTTAATATTGATTCTTCAGAATGTCTATTTCCATTACATGCAATTCTGTCACCTAAAATTCATTCCAAATGTCCCACTATAATGGAAGTCATCTATAATGGGCTTCCGAGAAACAGTGTGCCAGCCAGAGCAGGTAACCTGGGTTGGATTCGGGCCACTGCCCTCACTAGCAGCCTTTGCTGGCAGTGACTTGAACCATCCTAGCCTCCATTTCTTTCTTGGTAGTAGTAATATTAGGGAGAATAAAAGTAGCTGCCAGTCTTCTTTTAGGATTTTCAGGGGCTGGAGGAATTGCTCAGTGGTTAAGCACTTGCCTAGCAAGTGGTAAGTCAAGTGCTAAGTACCCGAGTTTGATTTCCCCAGCACCACATAAACTGGGCATGGTGATGCATGCCTGTAATCCCAGCACAGGGGAGGCTGAGTTAGGAGGATTTCTGTGAGTCCAAGGCCAGCCTGGGCTCCATTATGAGTTCAGGACCAGCCTGGACTACAGAGCAAGACCTTGTCTCACACACACACACACACACACACACACACACACACACACACACACACACGCACACACACACACGCACGCACGCACGCACACACACACACACACACACACAAAGATTTTGAGAGAATCAAATGAGCTCATATTTGTGTCTTAAAAAACATGCTTTCTTTTAATCTTTGAGTCTCCACTCAGCTCAAAGGGCTAGGTGGCCTATCTTCACACAGGGCTCATTATTAGGTGGAAAATACCAATAAAAAGTGATTTTGATGATCTTCATTTCGTCAATTGAAAAGATTGAATTGTTGAAGTTTGATCCAAGTGCAATGATTTGGCCCTGATCTCAGACAAACAGTGTAAGCATGAAGAATCTAGAAGCCCTTCTCTTTCCTTTACTGGGTGGGTGGGAAGGGTATTTGGATTAGAAAGGGCAGTGCATGCCTGAAGAATGGCATGTGCAGAATAGCCTGTTTCCATCTGTCACATCGGAAGAGCTGAGCGTTAGATTTAGTTGAGGGCAAAGGAAAAAGAGGGTAAGTGGGAGTAACAGGAGCTCATTTAGAAAGGGAGAGAGCTACACAGAGGAAAGGGATCAGAGACAACTTGCAAAACGAGAAGAACCCAAGAGGCGGAGAGCTGGGCACTGGGAGTGGCAACTGGGTGCAAGGTGTCACCTGCCACTGCGCAAAGGGAACATTTCCAAAAAGGAAGGGGCACAGAGGGGAGGAACAGGGGCCTCAGCCAGACAGCCCGTCCAGTCTTTCACTACCATGACCACGACAGCCCTACTCAATATCTACTCACCTGCTGTGTCAGTCACATTTCCATTGCTGGGACAAAATACTTGAAATATAAAGTTTAAAGGAAGAAAGATATTTTCTTTTCTTTCCTCATAGTTTTAGAGGTTTCAATCCATGGTCAGCCAGCTTCAGGGCAGAAACACCCGGGTGTAGGGAAGCTGCTCACCTCTGGTGGCTGGAGGCAGGGAGAGAAGTGCAGAGCCAGAGAGAGAGAATGGGGTCTGTATCTAGAATATGCCCTTCCACGTGACACCCTCAGTGACACACTGCCTCCGCCAGGCCCACCACCTAGTGGTTTATTTAGTTGTGAACTCTAGTTGTGGGATAGCCTACTGACAAAGTGCCTCATGATCTAATCACCTTCTAAAAGCGTCACCTCGAATACGTAAGTTTTGGGAGGACATTTTTGATCTAAACCAAGCATGTGTCCTCAGAAATCAGTCTGGTTTCATCTGCTTGGGACACATATAGCTTGTGTAGTAGTTTGGTACCTTTAAAACCTTTAAAGCTCACAGGATCTTTGCACTGAGCTACATCCCTAACCCTTTTTTAATATTTTTTTTAAAAAATCTTAGTACAGAATCTCACTAATTTGCTGAGTTGCCCAAGCTGAGCTCAAACTCGCAATCCTCCCACTCAGCCTCCCAAGGCACCACCACACCCACATAGCCTCAAAAAACTTAATTCCCTCAGTGCAATGAGTTACATTCTTGATTTACACTGTCTTCCTGGGAATCCCACTCAGTCCTTAACTTTCTTACACACCATTACCTCTGGCTTGCTGTCTCTACCTCCAGATTTCTCCTGGGACTCAGATATTCACTGCCTTGCTGGTCATCTCTGCTGGGACACATACTACATTTACCTTGTTCTCACCAAACTTGTCCTTTCTCTTGTTTCTATACCATGGTTAGTAGCATTTCTGTTGACCCCACATCCAGCCAATAACTAATCCCTGTCAGTTCTAATTCTTTACTGTAGTAATTTGAAAATATGTCCACAAATTCTCTCCACTCTTATAGAGAGGTGGTATGGATCTTCCACTGGAAACTAGACTTCTGTGACTATTTTAACTCGGAGTGTATTGACAATGACACCCTATGACTTCTGAGGCTAACCAGTAAATAGTGATTTAGCTTCCGCTTGATATTTTGGGACACCTGCACTTTGTTCTCCAAGACATGAAGCCTCCACATTGTGGAGAAGCCCAAGTAGCGTGTAGGGAGGAGCCACACAGAGAGGTCCTGAGACCACACGGGGAGAGGTGCTTGATTTGCTCCCAACTCCCTACTCATCTTTTGTTCCAGGTCCAGCCATCACCCGCCTCCAGCTCAGCCTGACCCTGCCTAGAAGGACCCCATTGCTGAGCATTCCCCAAATTCTGACCCACAGAAATAATGCAATGACAATAAAACTATCGTAGTTTTAAGCCACTAAATTTGAGGCAAAGTACAACGTAAGGTCCTAAAGTCTATTTAGGGTAGACTTTTGTGACCATACATTTCACCTTGTACTCTAAAACTGCTGGTGTATG
The DNA here is from genome assembly GCA_004027205.1 of Ctenodactylus gundi. Classification (NCBI taxonomy): domain Eukaryota; kingdom Metazoa; phylum Chordata; class Mammalia; order Rodentia; family Ctenodactylidae; genus Ctenodactylus; species Ctenodactylus gundi. The sequence continues at coordinate 704,572 of PVKB01000295.1, read as the reverse complement.
ACCCCTGTGAACTTAGGAGATACAATAAGACATGTACCTCTCTCAGAAATGAACCAATGAAACAGAAGTGGTTAAAAAGCAAGCATTTCACATGCCATGACAATGACTTTTTAAAAAGTTTATGCTTGATTATTCATTCGGCCTCAGTTGCTATATTATTGTCTGTTTAGGCCTATCAGCCTCTTGACTTGAATCTTTTTTCCAAAGGACGAAACAAAAATGGTGTTGTGTTATCCTTTTCATGCCAGGGGCTGATCCCCAGTTCCTACTGGGGACATTTGGGAATTGGCTTCTACTAACCCTTAGATAACGCTGCAAGAATCCATACAGCACTTCAGACTTACACCTTCAGCGAGAAACCGCCTTCCAGTTCTTACAGCCTTTTACACGTTCCATTTTTCAATTTTATCTGTTGGAATGTAAAATTTCAGCTCTTTTATCAATTGCCTATTAATATTTAATTTCTTACATCATTGTATTGTTACTGGATAACCAGAGTTGCTACATGGACCGATAACAGAAGATGCATTAACTATCAATAGATGAGAACACAAACAAATAGGAAAAGTAATATACATGAAAAATTGTCTGTCAAGCAACGTCAGCCTCCATAAGCACAAATTTTTGGTTGCATGCCGTATCCACACCGGCTCATGTCATTGATTCATCAGCCCAGCACTATTTTCACTGCAGACAAAACGGTCTAAACGAACACCAAGATAATAAAGGAACTGCCTATTATCTCTTTTATTTTTATTCCAAGCTACAAGAATTGGCAGAAAGAGAATAGTAAACGGAGATTCCTCCTGGTTCTGTGTCACAGGACCCTTTTAAAACACTGAAGGTGCAGTAACTTATTTAAGACAGGATAGAAAGTGGGACTTGGCAGTTATACTGAAGCCTAGTGTCAGGTTCCTTCCCCACACTGCAACCACAGCCACCTCACACCTCAGGGTGGTGGTGGCAGCTGTTCACAACTGTGGGCACAAGAACACTTGCTTTAAGTGAAACAGAATGGCCACTTGGCAGAACTAATGAAAGGCTCAAAAATGGAAGCAAATATTGCAGATGCAAAGTTGAGAAAATGGAGAAATATCTTAGGTTAGTTAGAGAATCCCACACAGAAGCAATTTTGCCTGTGTGGTTCTCCCCGGGGGATGACATCACGCAGGCATTCAAACTCGTCATACCTAAGACTTGCCATGACACGGACGTTCTTCTCTGACCTTCCCATAACAAAACCAAACCTGCTCTGCTCCTTTTCACTGTGATTTTTTCTTCCTGCCTTAACAGCACCATAATTTCCTCCTCTCCTGGGGCTCAAAGCCTTACTTCCTGGTTGTCTCTCCATTTACTTACTGTATTCAAAAAGATGCAGATTTACCATGAAGTAGATGAAGGTCAAGCCTTGGGACTTATCCTGCGTATGAGACTTTTCCAGGGTTCCAGTCAGAGAAGGACAGGGCAGCGGGAAGCTGTGATGTGCCACGAAGCAATAGGTTTGGCAAAATTTGGAAAAGTAAGATGTGTTAGCTGATGTCTATTTCCATTCCAACCTCTCCTTAGCCATAGCTTCCCTCTTGCCTGATGCTAGTTTGGGGATCGGGAGAAGGGGATGTAGAACTGGGCTTGGGGATACTAGGATCAGGCTCTAATGACATACAGTCATGTGTTGGGAGGCACTTCTCTTTATACTATGTGTAGCTGTTGCCAATTGTCCCGGTGGTGATGGGGATGGCTCTAGGATTCTCCTGTCCACAGTGCTGACCACAAAGCCAGGCTTGCCCTACCAGAACAAGGCAGCATGGCCTTGTCAGAGTGGAGGCAGCGAGATCTTGTGGGTAGCAAAGCGTGAAGCACACGTGCGCACCATCCTGTAGCTTAGACTGCGACTTCAGGGTCACTGCTCTGCAGCATTAAAGTAGCCAATCACAACTACCTGCTACCTCATAACAAAGGGGACAGAACCGTGTAGAAGGGGGAGCCCTGTGTTGTTCTGGGTCCAGCCTCTGGATGCGAATCTGCTGGGTCACAGTGCTGGCACTAATAACGCTGCTCCCTGCATGACCCTCTCTGCCTCACTTCTCTGTCTTTCTTGCAACAAGGCCACACGTGCATTGTGCTTTAGGTGTAGGGGAGAAGCAAGACACCACAGTGAGGAGAGGGGGCCTGAAGAAGGTCATTTCTGTTCTTGAAAAGTGAAGTTTCAAGCAGAGGATTCACTTTTCATGAACACGTGGTCAACACACTAGTTTTGTCTTATCAGCAGAACACTTCAAGTACAGTTTATATTGTATTGCATGTGAAAAATGAGGATATGTTAAATTTTATCAGCCTGTGTTTGTCAGGCACACATCTGTAACAAGAGTATGTGGAGGAAATTTATAACCAACCCACATGAAATACAAAATTGATAGAAGTATTCCTTAATTTGAAAGCAATTTAAAATTTACATGGTTTTACCAATAATGAATTGAGTGAAAAGAAATTTTTCTAAACTCTCAATAATAAAAAATATTTTTATCAATTATCTCAAGGGAAAGATGGCTAATATTTTCCTTAGTCCTTTCCACAGTAACTTCTTTTTTGTTGTTGTTGTTGTTGTTTTTTTTTTGAACCCTTGTGTGACCGTTGAAGAGATTATGTCAACTTGAGGCAATTCAGAGCCATACCTGGATTAGAGTTTATAGGTGTGTGTGTGTGTGATTTGTGGGTCAGTGAATGAGGTAAGAACAACCACCTGGATGTGGGAGGCCCAAATGGGAGTTCGAACAGTATGAAAGGAAGGAAGAAGAAAGATTGTTACAGGTTTTTTTTTCCTTTGGGAAAGCTCTCACCTTCACAATTGTCTACCGACACTGGCTTGCTACCCGCTGCAGATCTTCATCACAGATTTGCTCTAGTCTCGACTTGTACCTGTCTTCCGGTTCCCCATCTTCAGTCTCTAATCTTTAGTCCCCCGTCTTCACCATTGTTCTTCAAACAATTGGGATGCACAGCAGACTCTCACCAGCTGTCCTGCAGTCCCAGATGGGTGTTCTACCTCGCGACTGAGCAGTCATCCGACGCTCCAGCTCTTGCACGTGCAGGCCGCCATCTTGGACTGTCTCTGTCCTCAGACTTGTAAGCCTTCCAAATAGATCCTTTTTTACCTTGTAATTTCTGTCAATTCTGCCTTTTATAGAATGCAAACTAATACACCTTGAAAGCCAATTTTACATGGAGTCTCCTCGATCCCCCCAAATAATGAAACAGCTCCTTCTCCAGAGCTCCCAAAGCACTTCCACTTTGCTATGAGACCACAGCGCTTGCTGCATTTCCCGTGATATGAGTTATGTGTGTTCTTCTTTAGACATTGTCTTAATCACCCCAAAGTATGGTTTGCCCATTGAATTGGACTCATCTAAATTTTCCTTATTTTGGCATCAATAATTTTCATGGTTAATGGCCATATTGTATTTTATTTTATTGACATAGTTTTAAAAAAATATTTCTGTATAGTTACACTTTTGGATTCCGTTTTTGTTAGTGTATTTTTATTATTGTTGTTGTTAATTACTATTAAAGTCAGCATTAAAAAGAACATCTCTGGAATATAGATTTGTGTTTCCCTCTGTGGAATTATTTCCTCAGGATAAAACTCTAGAAGTGACATTACTGGACAAAGTACAGGGCCTTATGGCTACTTTGGCTCTGCTGTTTCCAAAGGTGTGCAGCAGTGACATCACCATCAGGAGTACATAGTTGTACTAGTTTTACCTTATAACATTGGAGGATATTAATTTTTCAGTTTTTGCTAGCTACCAGATTGTTTCCTTTTATTTATTTATTTTTTAAGATTGAGTGTCTTTTGAAGTTGAGACCAAAGGAAATAAAGGAAACCAGACAAATTATGTGAAAAATTTTGCCTTGAAAAGTTTGATTTTAAGATAGAGGATAGAGGAATGAAACATGAAAAATCTACGATAGTTCATGATTATGAAAAGTTTAGAATTTGATATAAAATTTTAAATTAATTTGATAAATAAATGTATCAAAATCTTTGAATCTATGGACTATGACTTGACAACCAAGTTCAGCTAGTTGATTGGTTGAAGACTTGCAGATGCAAATAGTCCCACTATGCCAGATGTGTAATTGGATGGCCACTGCCAATTAAACAAGGCAGGAAATTAAAAGGGTCCAGAAGATAATTGATTCTCCAAATTAGTAACTCAATTGGTCAAAATTACAATACCTGTTGCAGTCACTTTAAATTATGCTATAATGGTAATTAGAGGCTTTGCCTCATGTTCTATGAAATATTTTCCTCTGCCAATGAAGTACTAAGGGACGGGTAATTTGGGCAAATAAATGATGATTGCCTGATCAAAGTCGTTAAATTAATATAAAATGTAATGGTAGTAAATTCTTCAATAAAAGAAAATGGTTTAATCACTCTGTAGCGAGGTAGCCAAAAATACATTCTGCAAATATTTGGGTCCATTTTCCCAAGGTCCAGCAGCCCATTCCACTTTTGCAGATTGGCTTGCTAGGTGCACAGAGCAATCTTTTTTCTTTTACTATGGCAATAAGTAACTGCGTCTATTCCATGCCTCTGTCATACCTAATTGCCACTTCGTTGTTCCCGAAGGGCAATTGGAGGAAGACTTCTGATAAGCTGAATTTAAGATGACTAATAAGGATTTAAAAAAGGAACCTAGAGGTTGTCTAGCCCATCGAAGCCTGGTGCTATGTCTGAGAGTAGACTTTAAAAAGTAATTAGCAAGAGGTTTTATCATTATACATTGTTGAAAGAGTAACAGTGCTTTCTCAAGATTTCAGTGTTAAGCGTCACATAGTCACCCCTGTGATGACACAGGGAACATGGTGTCACTCTCCTGGCATTTACCAAACATTTATATGCAACAGTGGTCACCAGTGAGGAAAAAAGAAATCATTCTCCCCAAAGAGAGTAGGATCCACAAAAGAAAGTATGTCTGGAATGGAAATGGTTGCTTTGCACACTGGAAATTCTACTCAATGTGCGGTTCTGAGAGGGCTTCAGGATTTCTACCATCCTTATCATGGCTCCTGGTTTATATAGAAAAAATTATGGTCCAGTCTATGCACCCTAGAACAGAGGTGTCTGGAGAGTGCTTAGTTCTTTCACTAAACAGAAAAAGTGTTAAATATCTACCAATTGCAAGACCAAATGTAGTAATGATACTTTATCATAGATGAACAATTTGGCTACCTTGAACAAAACCGATAGTCAGAATTGTTCATGGAACTTTGAGATACGTGAACATTGGCTGAAGTGTAACCTTGTATTGCTGCAAAAGCAGTGTAAAAATGAACCCTTGTGTTTGACATATTTTTTTTTGACAAAATGAGTTTCTCCTGGAACCCAGGTGACAGCATCTAGGAAGCAGCCTGTACATTTCTAGGCTTAGAACTTGCCAAGAGCTGGTGAGTCTGCACCTTCCTCCTTGCGACTGGAGCTGGTCTGCCCCAAGTGAAACACAGCACAGTTTTAAAGGGGTGAGAAGATGCTTTAAACATGTTTTCAAAATAATTGTTCTGGATGTCAGTTTGGTTTCTATGTCGAACTGCCCCTGAATTACCCAGTTCGAAAGCAGCATTTCAAGGCTTCGGGAAGTCCTGTCTGGTGCTTGTCTAGACCTCCAAATTGGCTAGGTTTGTTTAAAGGTTTTAAAAAGGGCCTCACCTGCTAGGCTTGCCTACCAGCACCAGAGACACGTGTGTCAGACGCGATGCAGATTTCTAAGGTACTGTTTTGTTTTGTTTCATAATTCTCTGCATGTAAAAGAATTTTTTAAAAAAAATGACATCGTGGCATGCTTCCCAAATTGGGTCGTTACTCAGCTTTACAGATTCTTAAGTGAAAAACAGCAAAGTAATGGATCAAACCAATGATCCAGTGACACCAGAGGCCTGGATACTGGTCATACACCATAACTAACCTGTTGTGGGATTTTGGAGAAGTTCTTTAGTGTCTTTGGGTTCCATTTCTAAAATGAGGCATTTGGAATATTAAACTCCCTACAGTCTCTTGAGCTCTCTACATCCATGAAATGACAAAAGTGCTGACAGGTTTTCTAAATTTTATTGTATGCTGTATGTTTTTACTGGAAAAACAAACCAACAATTGACACTAATTATATACTGGGCAAAGCTACAACTCAGAAAGGGCAGCTGGGCAGTCTTGAGTTAGTAAATAAGGAGTTTATGGAGCCTCAGAAATTCACGCAACTGGGGCACCGAGCCAGCCTGGCTAACGCATCTGTCACAATCAATGTGATGAAAGACTCCAACTGAATACACATTTTTAAAATATAGACATGCTCTGGTTATTTTTTTAAATAAAGTTTTGGGGAGAACTAGAAACATTGATCAAATCAATTAGCTCACATGCTAACAGTTCTGTTTTGCATGCACTTGACAAGGCAGGACATTCATAAATAGGCATATTTAAGCCCTTGCCAAGGCTGGATTGTGTAATAGTCTGGCATACGTGTGACTCTACATTTCTTTAATTACTGTCTCATGCAGCACCTGCAAGAGCTGTGAGTTTTGTGAGCCAGCCTCTTGCTAAGCAATGGAAGGTGTCATACGCCTGTCGCCTGATTCTTTCAAGTTGTATAAAGCAGGTGAGTCAGCAACTGGGGCCAGAGTGCCTGATGTCATACTGCACCCTGTCGATGCTGCTAACAGAGGGGTCCCCTCAACAGTGAAAGCTGTTTTCACAGCAGCTCTGAGCAAGGAGGCTCACAGTATACCATGAAGCTCCTGCTTCTGGTCTCAGCCTAAAATGTGTGGTTCTGGCTGTGAGAATACAGCCTTGTCTACAGAAAGCCGTCTTCACAGTCTCTATGTACGGGAGAAGAGATGTTGTTTCTTCAGATAATTCAGAAGGTCACCTTGTCATCTTCACCATCAGACTCACTGGCCAATTATAGGACTTCTTTCTTTCTTTCTTTCTTTCTTTCTTTTCTCTACGTACGGTACTGAGGTTTTAACCCAAGTGCTCTATCACTTTGCTACATCCCCAGCCTTTAACATTTTTCTAAGAGACCAATTAGGGGATGTGAATTTTCTCTGAAAATGTATCCCTGAAACTCCATATCATAAAAGAATTGACTCCATATCATAAAAGAATTGACTACAGAATGAAGAGTAAGAAAATCTGGGAGAAGAGTGATTTGCTTTTTTATAAATTGAGGTGAAATTCACGTAACATAACATTCGATCATTTTAAAGGAATCAACTCAGTGGCACTGGGTGCATTCACGGTGCTAGATCATCATTACCTCTCCCTACCTCCAACACTGTGCCCTCACCCTGGAAGAATGCCCCCCACCCATTGGGTGATCATTCCCCAGTTCCCCCTGCCCTCATTTCCTGGCAGCTACAACTCCATTCTGTCTGTGGATTTGACTACTCTGAACACGTTTTATGGTTTCAGAGGCTACTTATACTCCAAAGTACTTGGCTCCCAAAGGGTGTGAAGGAAGAGAACATGTCTGTGTGTCCCCTGAGTATTAAATATTTACCTGCCAGGGCCTCTACTTCCTTCCCCTGAGGTCCCACCACCTGCAGACCACAACTGACTGCCGACTAGCTCCAGGAAGGCCTCGAGCAGCCAGCACGGGGGAAGAATGATGTCCATTTAGAGTTCCAGGAAAGGTGTAAGCAGCGCCAAATAAAATGATTTGACTTGGAGTTTGGCCACGTTCAAGGGCTAATTAATGGGGATTATGAACAAAGTAAGGAATGTGGTCTTGGCAGCCACTGAGTTATCAGAGTCATACAGGTGGCCTGTGCGTTTCTATCCACTGTAGAAGGACGCCCTTGTGCTCCTGGCAACGTACTGAATCTGTTAAGTGCTGAAGAAACTGGACTGTCAGAAGGATATGAACTCTTTTCCTCACTCACAGCAAGGTTGCTCCTTAAAGCCACAGGCAGCAGGGGCATGCGACTCTTTGATCTTAAATCTTGGAGGGTTGTGATTTAGTTAGCAAGATCTATTAAGATATCATTTGAGGCTTCAAAAATCCAAAGAGGTGGAATCATTCACCTTCTCTACCTCCAAATTCGGACCATGACCAATCCTTCCAGTTGAATTGAAAATATTTCTATACAGGCACAAAATGGGAGAAGGAAATAGTCATAGACAACCAAATGCAGTTCTGTGGTCTTGTTTCTTGTTAAGTCATTTACAAACATGATAATTTTTGGATTGCTAGGCTGGGAAGAGGAAGAGCCAATCAGGAAAATGACAAGAAACAGAAAAAAGTGTTTTCCCTCTCCTTCAGGCCTCATTCGTCAGTGAACCAAAAGTTTCCAAATATTTGCCTATATTTCTAGATATTCAAGCCATCTTAAATTTACCTGTCCTTACTGTGTGGAGCCTTAACATCGTTTCCCTTCCAGAGTCAAGTAGCAGGTCATACTGCATGTGAAAATGCAGGGCTTTTATTAAAAACCTATGATTTTTTAAAGTGTGCTCTTTTTTTTACTCATACGAAGTAGTATTCATCATACGTAACAATTTAAAAATCATTTACTAGTGATTTAAAAAGTTAAACCCAGGTAAAACAGTAAATGGAAGTTCCATGCTTTACCACGGAGCTTGTAGAATTTGAGAACATGGAGTGTTCACCAAAATCTGCTCTATAGCAAGGGGCATAAACACCATTGCAAGAGAACGAGAGAAAGACGAGAGCAAAGGGGAAGGTAGTCTGTTTCTCTGACCTTGACTTGCAAGAGGAGCCATTGTACATTTCCTCAAAATACAGAAGTTACCGGGTCAGGTTGGGATGGGTGCATGAAGGTCAACAGGATGAGGAAGAGGAGCAAGGGAAGGTGGGGGAGGACGGGAAAGGCAGCCTACAGGCACTGCTTGCATAAGTCTATGCAGGTATATCTATTCACAGCTTCCTGGGGCTGGTGATGGTTTTCCTGCCACGTCCCTCCAGGGAGGATTTGGCAGAAGGTAGTTTCATGGACGTTGCCATGGCACAGGCTCTGGCAATTGAAGTTCCTTAATTGTCTCACGTTGGAACTTGTGTTTTATACGCAAAGCCTGATGGGACAAAGAGCCTGTGCCTGAAGAGAGGTCCAGGATGGTTTTGTTTGCCCCTTCTTCCCACATAGTTGGTACACAGAGCACAGGGTGGGTGCCTCCTGAACACAGCGTTGTGATGGAGCCACAAGGCACAGCAATTCAGTAAGAATTACAATGAGAACAGCCACCCCTTGATATGCATAGTGGGAGGGTGCTGGTAGCAAAACCCAAGGGTGCTCTGGGTCCTCTTTGAACACGATATTGTATCTGCATATCATCTATATATAGTCTTTGGTGTACTCTAAATCATCTCTTTAAAGTTCCATTTTCTTTCAGACTTTTGTTATCAGGAAGCCTAAAGTAGCTATTGGTACCACACACGTTTATTGAGAAGTAAGGTGAGTTTGATTTGCACAACACTTAATTGTTCTGGTAAGAAAGAAATACACATGACATGCACACATGAAGTGTGAAGTACATATTGTGTAACTTTACTGGTTCCTATGTGAGTCTAGCATTCTTATATTTGCATTTTAAATTGATAATCATAAGATTTAAAGACCAAAATTCAGGCTAATAATTTAAATTTTTATTTAATAGAGTATCACATAGTGAATATGAACACACTACAGCAAATAGACCAAGGTTGGAAGAAAAAAGCTTTCAAACTTAGTACCTTTAAGAATATCGCCCCATTTTTTTTCCAAATGAGGGACCTCACATTTTTGATTCCATTGGACCTCCCAAAATTATACAGCTGGACTTGGGGAAGATATGTAGGCGTGGTCTATAGCTGAAACTGTAAAGCCGATCAGTTATATTTTAAAAAAATGACTTGAAGTTTCTTGGTAAGACAATTCTTACTTCTTCTTAAAAATTTTCCTTAATACCAGTGTCACGTGTCTCTTCCATAGCACTTTACCGTGATACATGTTCTGTGTGATAGGCCCAACTGGTGGCTCATCTGCATGAGGTAGGCCGTGAAAATGGCTTGCCCTTGGCTGCTTCTCCCAAGGTCAGTTCAAGGGTAAAGCGTTCATGTTTTCTCTCTTTTCTTAATGGAGTTTGGCTGGTTCCTATGGTCTTCAGACGGAAGTTAGTTATTTTAAGGTTCATTAAAACTTTTCAATTGAAAAATCCTAAACTACAACAATACTATAAACATAAAGTTAAAATGGTAACATAAAAAGATAAAAACCAAAAGAAAATATTTTGATGTCTTACTTCAAAAGTTTAAAAACCCCAGTCAAATTTTATTGTAATTGTATCTTTAATCATTGCTTACATTTGCTTTCATACTTATAACTCTGTGAGATTTACTAATTGTAGACCTATAATACTTTTTGTAACTGTAAGTGGAAGCCATTCCTTGGGTTTAATTTGTTAGTCTTCTCCTCACCCTTAATTTATTGGTTTGTTCTACGTATTTTACAAAACCTTAAAAAACAAGGCTTGAAAATTTAGCTCTGTATACACTTTCAAACTTAAGAAATTGTTAGATGGGTTTCATTTATATTCTTTATTATTCATTTGACTTACAAAGTATATAGGCCTGGAAATTGCCTGTCAGTTTTACTACTGAAAGCTCCAGCTACTCTTACTTAAGATTTTTTATAATCATGCACTTTCCTCCAGGAAAATTCTCGGTGGGTGGGGGGCAGTTCTTCGGCGGGGAAGGACTCTGCACCAACTTTCAACCCCTTAGCCTAGATTATGGTAGGATATGAAGTCAGGAAATGACCTATCAGAGCAGGAATCAGTTTGCTCCCTCCCCAGTCTATCTTAAAGCACTTCCCATTTTAACTATGGCAATAAAATATCAGCCTCAAAATGTCTGATAAGGATAAAAGCAATAGATCCAAATCCAATCTGAATCTGACACTGCCAGGAACAAGAATTCGCATTGGTTAAGTCAGGTCTCATTTATGGAGCCGTAAATGGGTGGGCCAGCTATAATTTGGGTATTAAACTTGTAAAATATATTGATGGTATAGAAGAGCTAAATAAATAATTTACTACAGGAAAATTGGAAATCTTTACATGGTACTTAATTGACCAGTTGGTCTCCCAGCTTCTCGATGGTTCTTGTTGTTTTGCATTTGTGTGTTTTTCAGAGGCTGGATTTCTTTCTTTCTTTATTTCTCCTCTCTTGAGTTTAATTTCTCTCTGTACTGAATGATCACAAGCTAGTATACTTCTGAAAACAGACAAAATTTCCATTTAAAATTCTACCAATCCACGACATGCCTTAGACAATTTCATCTACCTTTTGGGAGGATAAATGTACCCCATGCTCTGTCTGTTTCTGGATTAGACAATTTTCTTCGCACCCCCAAAAGCCTTTTAAGTATCACATCTCTGAATATCGAACTGGAAGAGTCTCTGTGAGATGCTTTAAAAAATTACTGGATCCTTTTGTTCGATATTTTGGGAATTTATTGAATAAAAAATAAAATGATTTTAGAAAGCTCTGTCACTGCCTCGTAAGCATTTGTGAGATGGTAACTATGGCTGAAGAAACAGGAACAAGAAGCAACGTAGGGCAGCTCAAAGCAAGGCAGTATTACTAATACACATGTACCCAGGAAGACAAACAGATTTCTTGGATAGGTTTTAAATGTGTTTGCTTTAAGCGCAACAGGATCTTGTAAGTGCATAATAATTCCATGCTTTAAAAGGCTTTCATATCTTTCATCTTTTCAACCTTTGTGATATTTCCCCCAAAGTAAAGAGCACAGGAATTACAATGGCTTATTTTACTACATGACAAAATTGAGGTTTTGGGGGGAAGTTGGGACTGGCAAAAAGTAATTTAAAACACTAGAATGGAATCAAGAGCCCAATTCTTAGGGTCCCAGATTGACTCTAGTGTGAAGATCATGCTGTGCGTTCCCAGCACATAACAGAAGTGCTGCCTTAGTTACTGTCTTGTTGCTGGGACACAATGCTCAACACCCTAGCCAACACCCACACCCGAAAGTAGGAAAAGTTTATTTTAGCTCACGATTAAACGGTCCTAATCTATTCATGGTCAGCTGAAAATGGCGTCAGGGCTTGGGGGGACGATTTGGTAGGGGAGAGCTTCTTCTTCCATCGTGGCCAGGAGGCAGAGTTGGGACAAGGGAAGGGCAGAACTAGAGAGGGGAGGATACCCTTCCGTGCCCTCCAATCAGGTTCCATCTCCTAACAGCGCATGAAATGGCCAATGGATTCCTCCACTTGATCCAATTAACCCCCATGATCCAAGAACCTTTCAAATACATGAAGATCTGGGGGGACATTTTAGACTTGAACTATAATGAAAGCCCACTCTAACAAACTTCAACAACAGAGTTGCACAATAGGCTTGAATAATGCGAAACAAGAACGGATTTGGCTCTACCTCCCTTGCTGTTCGTTGTGCTCTCGTGGGAGCTGATTTGAGCTGCAGGCTGCCTTTCTTCATGGCTGCAAAATGACTATCAGAAAATAATTGAGGTAGTATGTTTCCTTGTAGGTGAGAGTCTAATTTCTCCGTGGATGGGAGATGGGGAAACCAATAGAATCAGTAGATTCTTCTTCATTACTTAAATGGTTTTGGTAGGCAACAGATCCTAGAAAAACCTCGTGTAGTGGAACAAAGTCACAAAAAGAGACTTATAAAGTCTGATTAGAAGAAACGGTGAAACAACTGAATTCTGGCTGTCTTGTTGCCTCCTGTGCGTTTCCTTGTTACATTTCCTCTGGTCTCCCACATGGCTCCTGTCTGGACTTCTTCTAGACACAGTGGCTTGACTCACCTTTAGGAAACCCAGGGGTTTGACATAAGCACTCACTCCTCCAGAGGCCCACCTTTCTGTCTTTTTCTTCCTTCTTTTTTCCTTTCTTTATTCTCCTTCCTTCCTTCCTTCCTTCCTTCCTTCCTTCCTTCCTTCCTTTCTTCCATCCTTCCTTCCTTCTCGGTAGTGTTGGGCTTTGAACTCTGGGCCTCACACATGCTAGACAATCATTTTGCTCTTGAGCTACATTCCCAGTCTAACCCCTCTAACATGCCCCATTTTTGTTTTGAGATAGGTTTCTTATCTACTTTCCCAGGCTGGCCTCAAACTTGTAAGTTTCTCGTCTCAGCCTCCCATGTACCTGGGATGACAGGTGTGTACCACCTTCTGTACGAGGTGTGCATGTGTACACTCCATTTCTTTTCTTTTCCTTTTTTAATCCTCATTTAAGACACCACTTCTAAAGGCCAAGAAGACAGAGATGTTAGTCATAGAATCCTGTATAATTCCAAGAGAGAAGGTGGGTGGAAATGTATTATTTTCTGTGAATCAAGGCTTGGCTATCCAAAATTTTCACAAATGTGCTCAGGGTGAGTTTCCTGGCTATGTGTCTTTCTCCTGCCACACCACTGTCCCAGACACTACTTCACTGAAAAGCACAGGGCCATGTAGTGGACACAGTTCCATCAGTCCTCCATGACAGTAACCCCACCAAACAGTATGGAGCTTTTACATTTCTGTTTGGAGTGTCCCTGGTACTCTAATCATGCGAAGCCTTCCCTTCAGCAAGTGACATGCTTGCTGGCTGTTAAACCTGGCCTGACCATATATGCTGGGGACCTGTGAGGAGATCTCACAGCGCAGGGAGCAGAGGCTCACGTGTGCAAGGCAACCATTTTCCCTTGGCTAAGTTCCCAGTCTGTCCCCTGACCATGCCCCATTTTAGTTTTGAGATAAGTTTCTTACCTTCTCTCCCAGGCTGGCAGGTTTAAAATGGCACTGAGTGATGATGGCAAGGAGGGGGACCCAGCTGCCTGTAATCACGTGGTGTGTTTTCAAGTGGAAGACTCATTTAGGCGATGGAAAATGCTTTTTCTATAGGCATCGGGCCTAGGTAGGTAATAAAAAGCAAAGAACACAACTCATTTAAAAACTATGTGTTTTTAAATGAGGGTTGAGACTTAGCTACTCACATGTGACCAGCAGGACTGGGACATAATGTGCAGGTTCCTGTACAAAGTGAACATAAGGACTCCTGTTGAAACATTTAGACTTGTAAGACAGTGACAGAACACTAAATCAAGCACACAGATCTTCTGAGAGCGGGTGGGGGCACCCTATGGACCAGGCTCACACCCAGAAGCCACCTGATGGCTCTGCACTTTACAGTGACAACAGGACTCCATTTCTGGCACCCTTTATTCTCTATTTCTTTGCTACAAGCAGATATTCTCCTAAAGAACTCCAAAAATAGGAAATTAACTTGTTTGGAGGTTAGGAATGGTTATAATCGGATGGGCAGAGCCTAACGGTAGATTTAAGGGAAGTGGAAAATGCAAAACGTAAGATTATTTATTGGTTTTGCTCAGAAGGCAGTCTTGGTCCACCAAATTCAAGCCTGGCTTGATTGTGCACTTATCTCTGAATGGCCTTGGACAAGTCACTCATCTCAAAGTCATGGCCTCACTTTTGGTAAGGCAGGGATAATTCTAGTGCAATCCATATTGGGCTACTCTAGGGATCAAATGCAATGTTGAGTCTACATAGGGCCTGGCCCAAAGTAAATTGCTCAGTAAATATTAGCAACTGCAATAACAATTCCTAGAAACTCCCAGGAAGCAGAGCTTATCGATGACTCCAAGGACATCTTACAAATGTCAGGCTGTTGTTTTTTCAACATGACACAAATAGAAATTTTTAAATATTTAGGTTTTTGCTGATGCAATAATATGCTCTTTATTTATTAACAACTCCAGGGTCTGGAGGAATGGCACAGTGGTTAAAGCACTTGCCTTGCAAGCACAAGGCTCTGGGTTCAATTCTCCAGTACCACATAAAGCTGGGCATGGTGGAACACAACTGTAATCCCAGCACACGGGAGGCTAAGGAAAGCAGATTGTCCTGGGTCCAAGGTCAGCTTGGACCTCACCAGTGAGTTCAGGACCACCCTGGGCTACAGAGTGAGACCTTGTATTAAAAAATTCATAAAAATCTTAAGTAAAGTTTGCAAAAGGGTTAACCAGTAAAAGGTAACTTCTCTTAACATTCCACTATGTTTTCCTCTTATACATATAAATATGTGAATATGTCATTAAATGATCTCTAAAAACCTTTTGTGTTAGATTAGTTCTATACCAGGCAGATGTTTCATAATGTATTTATTTCTTGATCTCTTGTATTTTTGAACTGTTTCCAGTTTTTTACCGTTATAAATCATACAGCTAGAAATGATCATGTCCATATTGCCTGGTCATCCCAATTGTTCCTCCCTCAGAGAAGCGTTCTGTCTTACGGGAGATATACTTAGCTGCCATTGATATGAGAAAGCGCTTGAGAAAAGTAACTTAAAGAAGGAAAGATTTACTTTGGCTCACAGTTTCAGAGGCCTCAGTCCATGGTCAGTTAGCGCCATTGTTTCTGAGCCTGAGGAGAGGCAGGAGCCATTGTGGGTAGGAAGCTGAGTGAGATGGAAGGAGCCTGGGCTGGAAGGCTTTCTCCAGCTGCTGCTTTTGTTCCACAGGGGCTCCCAATCTACTGGATGATGCCACCCACATTCAGAACTGGTCTCCATCATCAGTTTGCTGTCCCAAATGTCAATCACCTGTAGAAACACCACTCACAGACACACCCAGAATTGTGCTTTTCCGATTCCCTAGGCATTTCTCAATCCTATCAAGTGAATAACCAAGATTAATAGTCACAGAAGGGTAAGAAAGAGAACTTGATCATGATCCTCTCCCATCATGAATGGATGGAGGGGGTCCTAACTCCTTAAATCCTTTCCAACATCAACTAGTCATATTTGATAGGCACAAAATTGTTATGTGCATAATGCTTTTTCTTTTTTTCTTTCTTTTTTTTTTTTAGTACTAAGATCAGACTCAGGGTTCTCTACCATTAAATTATACTCCAGCCCTTTAAAAATTTTGAGACCAGGTCTTGAAAAGTTACCCAATGGGCCTTGAACTTGCGATCCCTCTGCCTCAGCTCCCCAGAGTGTTGAAATCACAGGTGTGAACCATCATGCATCAGTTATACTTTGCTTTGATCAATAGAAGGGTTGGGCATATTTACATGTATATTGAGTGTCCGTGTCACCGTGAATTGGAAGCCTGTCTTTTTGGTAGTTTTTCTGCTGGGAATTTTTATTTACAGATACCACCACACCCTATTTTCACATCTTCTAATAATACGTTATCATACACATCAGGTAGTTTTATTTTATATTGTATTTTTAGTACTAAGAACATCTAGGACTGGAGTAGATTATGAAGTGGTAATGGTAACTTATTGATCAAATTAATAAGGTAAATAACAAAGGCAGCACAGGTAGCTCCTGGCTCCCCTGTGGTCATGTCAGGCAAGTTTTTCTTATGTATTATGCAACTGGTAGAGAGCAACTCTTTCATGTTTTACTTAATTTTGAGAAGGCAGTGGGGTCATCTTCAAAATATTAGTAGCATTTTTTTCTGTGTGATGAGACAACAGGTAATTTCTGTTTCATGTTAGTAGCTGTACCTTCTAAATTGTTTGTTCTGAGCACGTATTACCTTTAGTTATCTCTTTTATACCATAAGTGAACAAAAGATCTTAGAATATGACTCTAAGATTTTTTTGCTCCATATGATTTAGGAAAGCTGTAGTTATATGTCAGATTAGCTTTATGATGCACTACCAATGAACTACTTAGGCCTACTACCTCTTTTTTTCTTCCCAGTTCTAATATATATATATAGGATACACAATGGTTACATTGATCTTGAGTGCTTGTGCACTTATATATCGTGTCATATATAGTCCCTCCCTCTTTTTGGTCCTCCCGCACCCTCTTTGTCCTCCGTAAGTCCCGCTATCACATTCATATTGTTCAATACAATGCCTGTATTCTGTGTTTCCGATATTAACCATGTGATATTTAACCTTCTGACTTTGACTCACTTCACTAAGCATGATGGTCTCAAGAATTAGGTCTCCCAGGCCTGAAGTCAAGCGCATGTGGCCTCATAGTGCTGTCTGACCTTGCACATTGAAGTCTTTGTGCCTCATTTGGTGTCTTTCAAATGAGGATAATAGTATCTTCCTAGCAAGGCTGGTGTGAGAAATGAATGAGCTAGAGTAGCTAGAGCCCTAAGCACACAGTAAGTACGCAGTGCGTATACATTATTGTCATTGCTGTTCACTGACAATGCTGAAAATCAAAACCACCAACATTTCAATTTATTCCTTGCTGCCTTCACTCCAAGCAAATGATGTGAAGGGACAAGGTTTGCTGCCCACGCCTACCCGTGTAAGTGGGTCTCGGGGAGGGCAGGAGAGAGGCAGACACCTCCCCCGGGAGAGGCCCAGTGCGGCTGGGTTCCTGCACTTCTCTCCACCCAACTCTCTCCTTGGCTCACTACTCTGTTTTTCTCATAACACAGCCTCCGATCTCAAGAGGTTGTATGGAGGGGAACAAAAGTCTCTTCCTTCTACTGTCTTGAGTTCGTTGAGTGGAGTCCTCATCACAAAGGGTAAATCAGGGCTGGAGGAATGGCACAGCAGTTAAAGTGCTTGTCTTGCAAGCATAAGGCCCTGAGTTCGATTCCGCAGCACCACATGAAGCTGGGTGTGTTGGCGCACGCCTGTAATCCCAGCACTTGGTAGGCTGAGGCAAGTGGATTGCCAAAAGACCAAGGCCAGCCCGGGCTCCACAGTGAGTTCAGGACCAGCCTGGGCTACAGAGCAAGACACTGCCTCAAAAACAAACAAACAAACAAAACAAAAAACCTAAAAAAAACCCAAAAGGGTAAGCTCAAAAGAAAAGTGTGCAAGTTTCTTTATCAGAAATTTATGTTGTTGAGAACTTTTATTAGGAAATGAAAACTACAAGTGGTCTGACCTTGGTGTTTTAACATTAGGTTTGATGAAGAGTGAAGAGTTGTGCAAAAAAAGGACAAAGAAAGAGGCTACGAGTCAAATATAACAAATGAGTAGAAACTTGGCCAGGCCTATTCCTTTAAGCTCTCCTCGGCATCCCTGTGCCTGAGAAGTGAGGAGACTCCCTCCTTTGGGGCAAAAGGAGGAAACTGTGTGAGTGCGGCCTGTGGCCTGCTGCAGGGGAAGACAAGAAAGCCCTTCCCGGTCGTGTTCAAAAACTCCTTCAGTTCAGTTCCTGGGTATTCAAGATGCCCAGGTGCCATGTCTTGGGCAGCAGTTTCCGAAACCATGAAGCACAGGACAAAGGGAATTGCATTCATTGGTTACTCTGAATTCATAGTGGTTTTACAACATATGTTTTTGACCAGAAATACAATTAAAATAATCAATTGGAAGAAAATTGATGGTGACCAATTAAATTAAAGAATATGTACCCCTTAAGTGTAGACATATTGCTTTTAAGCATATTTGATGATTGGAACTGTTAGGGAAAAAAAGTTCCTACTCGGTAGAGTGGCATACAGTCCCAACACTCAGGGAAGCAGAGGCAAGAGGATTCCATGTTTGAGTTACACCTAGGGACTTTGGGAAGAGTCTATCTAAGAAGTGAAAAGAGCTGGAGATGTAGCTCAGTGTGAAGGCCCCGGGTTCAATCCCCAGTACCAAATAAATAAATAAATAAAATACATTCAGACAACTTTAAAATGCAATTAGAAGGACAATGTGACCTTGTACAGCCACAGAAAAAAAGAAACACAGGCCTTGATTATTGAAAGAGAGGATTGGCCTTCCTCCCTGGCTGCTGGCAGATCCCCTTCCTTTCTGCCTTCAGTTACTTCGTTCAAACTTTAAGAACAAAGTGTTTCCTTTGTGACTAAAAGGAGTGTAAGAATTTCCTTAAAAGTCTTGAGCAGGCATAAATATAGCCGTTTTAAACTCAAAAACCTAAAATAGAAAAATGCAAGTCTATAGAAGGAAGCTCAGGTTTCTCATCTTAAAACTTGAAAAGGTTTTACTTAGAAACTTTATACAAATTCAATGTTTAATATCTTTTTAGTAATTTAGTTTTATCGTATTTATATGACAAAAAAATAACCAATTATATTCACCAACTTCCATACTGAAGCTCCCTAATCATCTCCAATCCCCTCCCCCAACCCAAGGGAGCCATGTAAATACTAGAACTCTCTGTGTCTGCTATGTTAAGGAAAACTCTGGAAAGCATTGCCTTGAAGAGGATAGCAAATTCTATTGGCAGCCTGGTGAAAATGCACGAACTTCTTGTTAATTGAATTCACATCTGATTCTGATATTGGGAAGGCCCATACTTCAAAGGAAGACGTGTCTTTTCCCAGCCTCAAGCCAAGTATGTAATTCCATTCCCCTTGCCAGTCACAGAGTGTGGAATAGGCACATGATGATTCTAGTCAAGGAGATCTGTGAATGAAAATTTCAGCATAGGAAAGACAAAGAAGCTTCTGAACGGTAGTAGTCTTCACATTCAACCGGAGCACAAGAAAGGGGCATTTTTTTCCAGCCTTTGAATACTGTCAAGTGAGCCTGATGGTTGGAGTTCTGGCACCTGTGCTGTGGCTATGAGGAATGAATTATGAGGACAATCCCAACATGTTAGAGGTGACACAGCAGAAAGAAAAACAGACATCGGACTCTGATGACCACAGAGTCACTCAGTTAACATACATGGAACCTTGCTTATCTCCAAACTTCTTATGTGGGATACTAAATTTTCTTTTTGGCTAAATAATTTTTGTCTAGTTTTTTTTTATTACTTGCATATAAAAGTATCCTTGCTGATGATACATAGTGAGCATGATGGTCTAGTTGGCCTCTGAGGCCATAGTACCAGTGGATACTATCCTGGTGGAACGAGCAGCCTGAGAGTGCTGTAATTCTCTGCCAATTTGTTAGGTAATATTTAATTTAAGATTGGTAAGGGCTGCCCATCTGCTTGGGAGAAGAACTGCTCATAAGACTCCTGGTTGCAGCCCTGGGATTCTGTCTTAGTCATTGCTGTTTTGCCTCTTAGGACCTCTGCTCTCTCTCTCTCTCTCTCTCTCTCTCTCTCTCTCTCTCTCTCTCTCTCTCTCTTGTAGATATGGTCTTGATAAATCAATCATTAAGTTTTCCAGGCTGGGCTTGAACGTCTCATCTTCTTGCCTCAGCCTCCCAGAGTTCTGGGTTTATAAGTATGAACTACTACACATGATTAGTTTCTAGGGATTCACAAGAATGGCGTTGTCACAGCCCTGCCATTGTCCTCATCACAACCCCAGAGAGCAGGAATGACCTACCTTAGCCATTGTTGCCACTCAAGAGAATGGGAGCACTTCCCATCTCTGTGTCTCTCTCACACGTGGCTCTCCCACTTCATTCTCTGGTTAGCACAGGGCGATGACTTATATGGGTCTACTGTCCTAAAGGGCTTGTCGCTTTGCTCGTGAGGAGAGACAGGAGATCAACATTCTATGGAATGTAGTCTAACTCCCTTTGAACAAAAGGTACCTGGAATGTGATACCAGAGTTTTGAGTTTAGGAACAGGACTGGACGACTGTCAGCCACTTCTCTAGTGTCCCTGTGCTTCTGCTCAAGTTTAAGACAGCCTTATCCTTAAGGGAAATGCTTCCTAGAGGTCAATGAAATGCATGCAAGAGCAGAGAGTGGCAGTCATCCTGAGGAAGATGTTGAGACTTGGCACAGTCTCCATCCCTCTGGTGTGGTTTATTCCTGGCTCTTTGGCCTTCCTCACTCAGGATCAGGAGCTGAGAGGCTATCAGAGGTCACATGACTTTGTTCTTGACTCCATACCTAGTCTGCTGAGCACATCAGTACTATGCCTTGGTATGGTGTATCCCATGGCAATGGATGCTCCGGAGGTATTCTCACCTACCATTTGCATTCTCCCTGGGAGAAGTTGAGTCTCTGATAGTACCTGACTTGCCCAGAGGTGCATATTTAATTTGTTGTGAAGCTGAAGCCTGAACAAAAAGTATTCTCTTCCCCTAAGTCTCAACCCAATCCTTTCTTGTCATTACACCTGGCTCAGCTTCAGCAAGTCAGGGGCACCATCCTTCCTACAGACCTTTATGTTGAAATTTTCTGAGATTTGTTTTGTCTGAGAAAAACATTCTCATGTTATTAAATATCCTCATGCTTGGGCAATTTGTATGTCAAATGAATACTGTCTCTTTGTAAATAAGCAATTATTTATTTTTCTGGTTAAAAGGGAGGGCTAATAACACCTAGAACTAAAAGTTCTTGAGCATTGTTACATTCTAGGCAGGTTTACGTGTCTATTGTTATCTAACCCTTACCTGAACCTCATAAGGCAAGAACTGTTACAGCCCCACATAGATAAGAAAATCGAGGCACCAGATGTTAATTGGCTCCAGATAAAATGACTAATAAGTAGTGGAGAAGGGATTTGAACCCAGGTGGTTTGGCTTGCCTCTGATCTATGTTGACTATAAGTAGGGCAAGAAGACCCTGGTAATGTCTTTTCTGTCTCTTGTGATTCCTTCATTTTCTCTCTCTGACTAGGTCCAGATGCACATCAGTGGTAAACACATTTGAGAACCTTTTAGAACATTTTTCTACTCTTGGGCTATTACCTCCATGGTAGCAAATGTTTACTTGGAATTTGGGCTTAAGCCTCCCTCAGGAAGTTTCCCAGTTTGCACCTCTGCAAGTCCAAGAAACATACTTTCACTCCAAAATTCCCATCAGATAAGGACTTAGCTCTTCATTATTTTTCAGATGGTTGTAAAATTTCCCAGTGTAATCAGTACACACGATTATCTATTGTTGCTCATCATTTCCAAGTTAATGTACACAGACAAGCCAAAAAAAGGTCAAACTGAAATTCAAAGACTCAAAGGAGCCTGTCTCAAGAGCCTGAAATTTAAGGCCCCTAAAAGGAATAGAGTTAAATCGAAGCTATGAAACTAAGAAAAAGTGCTTTCATTATTATTGTAAAATTCCGGAGTAGTTCTGGGCATGAGCTTGGAGAACAGAGCAGGCATTCCGCATTTAATGAGATATCTGCCACCTTTTGTCAAAAACTCTTTCTCCTCTTTAAAATTCTTCCTTCTTTGCTCTACATGACATCTGACTATTATCTCCTCAGATGTCCACTCGGACAACACTACCTTTCCCTGGTCCCTTCTCTATCCAAAACAGGATCATGTCTTCGCCCTGAGCTTTCCCTGGATACCCGCACGTGCCCGTTCAGCTCGGTCTCCATCTTCCCTCAGCCTTGCCTCACCTTGCGCGGAGTCTTAGTCTTCCCTAGGACAGGGATGGGTTCAGAGATGTTTAGTAAGAAGTAAGTGGATGAATGGGACCCTCGTGGTCCAACACTTTTGGTCTATGTACTTTTTCCTCTCCATAGAAGAGATCATGGGATTTTCCTATGTAAGTAAACATAATCAGGGCCCTTCCCCCCTCTGACTTCTCACCTTTAGTTGGGTGAGTCGTAAAAAAAATCACCAAGTACTTTTAAAAAAACACACACAATTTATTCCAGAACATCTCTTATCATATTGGTAGCTTCCAAGGATTCAAGGCGCTTCTTGCTGACCGGAAAGAAAGCTTAAGGGGGATGTGGGGTGGGGGGAAGGTGTGCTGCCCGGTCTGCTTTTTCAACCCAGGTTCCCAGACAGGCCTTTTCTTCTACAACTTTCCCGAGATCAGGCCGGAGGCTGCTTCCTGCCCCCTGCTAAGCTGGCCCTGGGGGCTGATGGTTTTACAGTTGCTCTGTAAGCAGGCAGATTAACAGCTGCCTGCTTGGTAGCTGGAGGCCTCCCTTAAATTGAGAGGGTTGAGGCCGCACATTCCTCAAGCGGTTGGAAATGTCTCTGCTTTTGGCTCCTTGTTATGAGCGGGTCACTGTGGCTCTGGGCTAGACAAGGTATGCAGAGAGGGTTTGGATGACTTTTGTTTCCTGCAGCCCGTAAAAAAGTAGCCCGGACTCCCTTCCAGCCTCCACTCCGACAGCCGACAGCCACACTCGCCACCCGCCCTCCCCCATTAAGTTCCCCGCCACGGAGATCTTGCCGGCCACGTTTCGCACACGGCAGAGCGACCTCAGCGTGCCATTCCCGCCACGGCCAGGAGACCGAGCCAGGAAGCCCGCGTGTGTCGCCCGGCGTTGGGGATGCTCAGAGCTGCGCCCGGTTCTTAGAACTCAGGCGCCTTCTTGCCCCTGGGGACTAAATACGAAAAACAAGTAGATTTCAAATTAGTTCTTCAGATCCAAACACCCTGGCTGTAGGTACAATCAGCGGCCCCACCTGCCACTGGGGAGGGGACAGCTGCAGCATGGAAGCCCAAACATAGGCCTGGCAGGGCCTGAAGATGGCATGCAGACCACCAGGATGGGTATGGCGCTACCTTCCTCTCTATTCCGAGGCGGTGCCCAGCAGGTATGGCTCTGTTGCTTCAAAAAGAAACCTTCTGAACCAAGGGAATTTACTAAAGAATAAAAATCTTTCTGTGCAGTAGACAAGTATTCCTTCAGTATCCCAAAACCTGAAAAGTCAGCCATAAAGCACTACATCCTAACAACAAAGTGTAGACATGTAGGACTTTCTCAACTCGTCCCAAAGAAAGTAATAAAATACATGATTAAGAAAATTCAGATGACGGAGACAAAGAGCCTCAGGAGGCAGGAGCTGCAATGGCCACTGTCCCTCAGCATCACAGTCAGTCTGTGGCCCTGAGGAAGGTCTGAACATATTGCTGCCAGAAGTATTTTCTGCTTCCAAAATTGAAAGCAAATTTTAAAGTGCCAGGATGAAATCTATGGCAATAATATAAAGTGTAATAGCTCCATTTACTGTTACAGAGATTATCAAAGACCCATTGCTGTTTTTAATGACAGTGTGTTTCAATGGCGGTGTGTTTTTATTTCTCCACTGGGGGGTGGATTGTATTCCAGTGGTCTAAAATAGCCCTCCTGAGCATACCACACACCTCTGCACAGGCACTCGGGGATTTGTGCGAGTAGAACCCATTTGCTTGGAGTGAAAGACTCTTGATTTGAAAGGCAGAAGATTGCTCGAATGGGGAGGTGCTTCCGCTCCACTGAGGCCACAGGTAGGTGTTGTTCCTCTGTCACCTTCTTCTGGGCTGTGGGGGCAGCAGTGTGCAAGGTGTTGCCGAGTTGGTAGATGTTAGGAAAAAAATACAGCTTATGAAATCAAAGATTTAGGACTGTACGGAAAAGCCCACCATGAAGCAGGGAGCCAGGATCTGGGGTCCGGAGGATGTGGTGCATTAATGGGGAGCAGGGGCACTTGGGCAGTCTGTCGAAGCAAAACTGTGCCTGTGCTATGTGAGGAAAGCAAGTCCGAGTGGTGGTAAGGGCTGGTCAAGTGTAAACCAGTCATTCACTGAGCTGGAAATGGTCAGGTCCACATGTGGACCCTGTCTTGGAGTATGGTGGTGTGGGGTAGGGATCAAGCAGCTCTTCCTGGGCACGTGACACTGGAATCGGGATTGTGTGGCTGACTCCCCTCTGGCACTATCAGCAGGTGCTGGTGATCAGGTCAGGGTTTATGGGTGGCCAAAGTGGTAGCCACCACTTGGATGAAGGAAGGGTCTTTCTCATACAGCCCCTTTGGGCATTATATTCCTTGGCCATTTGTTCCTACATTAAGAACATGCTCCTGGGTGACCCCCGCCCCCCCCACCAGCCTCTCCGAGCCTTAGCCTGCTCAGCTCTGAAGAAGGAGACTGAATATCTGGTGCAGGCTGGGCTTCCCATCAGAGTCCTGGACCGCTGGTTGCTGACCACACCCACCCCTTCAGCCTTATTCTTGCAACTCTTCCCAGATGCCGTGAATTCCTCCAAACACTGACTTCTTCTCCAACTGAACATCAAAATTTAAAAACCAACGAATTGGAAAAGGTGCGCATCACAGAGCCAGGCCCACTTGCTAGCCCCCAAAGTTGTTGGTTATCTTTTGCACATTGGAAAGTGAAATACTTGATCCTTTTCAGTGAAATAAAAAATGGACTAAACTTTGTACCCAACAGCATTCATGATCCACCTGACCCCAAATCTCTGAATTCATTGAAAATAGCATGTAAATTTCACTGCATCCTGGATAGACTCTGCTAGCATCTGGGGACAACACGGTCATGATGGTTACTTTCTTAATGTGCTTATTTTTGTTTTAGCTCTAAATATGATGTTGGACATGGGTTCCCACTTACTTTCTTTCTTTGTCTATTGCCTTTAGCCTTTAAATTTGATTTGCTATCTACCAAGCCGCACTGATTTGCAACTTGGAAAGGTGAAGGGGGTGGGGGGAGAGGGGAGCTTTGAAGTCTCAAACAAGCCTGTGTTTCCCATCACAAAGCCAGAGAATGGAGCCCTCACTGAGTGCTGCTGGAGGCCAGTGTTCCGCGTGGCATCCCCAGTGACTCAGCCCAGTGTTCTTCGGACGGGAAATTTTCCCACGCAAGAAATGATGTCTGCTCTGTGGAGATTCAGCGTGGCACTTGCAGGCTCTGTGGCAGCGAAACTGAACCACACAGGAGAGAAAAGCTCAGTGCTCCCAGGAAGACCACAGCCAGCTCTCTCTGCACACTTCCATGGTAAGCTAATTGGAACACCGTTAAAGAGACAAGGGAGGGGCTTGACAACTTTGGATTTTTGTCCTAGTGTTAAAAAAACATTGCATTTTTATTGTCATCTTTGTTTTTCTATAACAATTATTGTCTTCCTTCATTCTTTCTTCTCTCAGGCCCCCATCCGAATATCCTTGGACAAAATTGCCTGGACTAGCTCCAATTTCCTGTTCATGTGGCTGTCAGCTCCCTGCCCTGCATCCAGGCCAGGGAAGCTTTTGCCCAGCTGGGAGCCCAGATCTAGAGTGAACTTGTACTTTTGTGTTTACTATAAAGTTGCCAACCTCCTTGTGCTTCAGGGGATGGTAACCTTTACACGGTCAGTAGAGTGCCTCAGTGGCGAATTCCCAGTCAAATTTGCCTAATATTAGGAATTCTTTTTGACACCTACAACAGGAGGCTGAGCAGTAGGGCACAACCAGCCCCACCATGTCACTGGCTTCCTTTTCCAGCATCCCTGCCTGTCTTCCTGAGCCGACCTCATCCTTGGGCTGGTAGGGAAGTGGAAGCAGAAACTTGCAAATTGCCGGGGGTCTAGGCTTTCCAAGGTAACATTCACCCTAATAGGAGGTGACACAGATTTAACCCAGAAAGGTCCCAGTCTTCGAGGGAGAGATCTGGTGCCCTGCACTTACTGGTATAAGAGGTGTATTTTCAGTATCATAGCTTATATGAGACAGACAGTCAATACTGCTTCTTTTGACATTTAACAATGTGTCACACCAGATACAGGTTCTGGGTTGCTGTGGATTTTTTGGTGAGGTAATCATCATTGCCAGAAAATGCTCCTCTCAGGGAAGGCAGGTAATCAAAGTAGCAGCCGAGCTAAAGAAGCCCTTTGAGGCTGAAACTTAAAAGCTCCACCAGAAAGGTCCAGTTGTATCACCTTGTGTTCCCTTAAAGGAAAGATTGAAGTGGTCAACCAATGTTCAAGCCTGTTGGTGGCCCTCTAAAAAGATTAAGCCAGTGAGAACTTTGGAATCCCTCAGAGAGTTTCCTGAGCTATGGGGTAGGAGTTTCTGAGCCTGCATTCCTGCAGTGGAAGCTGATTCTTTGCATTGCTAATAAGTTTCCAGATGATGCTCCTGGTCCAGGGTTCTCTAGAACCACCGACCTAGGTGATGAATGATAAAGTATGTTTACAGTAGAAAGAAAAAAGCAGTGACCCACCTCGATTGATGGCTTCCTCCCTACTCTGCTTTAGTTTGCTTACTCTCAATATGCCTGTTAGATCACTGATGTGTCCTGGGCCATTGATGCATGGAAGAAATCCTGTTTTTATCCTACAGGCTGGAGCTTCCTGTGAGGAAATAAATGGTTTTGTAGTTTATTAATTATGAGATGCTCAACATTTTGCCTTGATGGTTAGTTGTACAGAAGATGCAATCTTCCAGCAGTCCCCTCTTTACCCTGGATATTGCCCCAAGGAGAAACTCTACCCAGTGTTGAGTGTATAGTGGTTCTGGAGAACTTCTAGCTAATGGGTACTTGTAAAACTAACAGGATTTCCTACTGGTGTGAATGCCTTAGGTAAAATGCTCATTAAACTGTCAGCCAGCAGAAAGGTGTTGTTGCCTCTGGAAAGAGGGTCACAACATCCTTGGGTAGAAGGGGCTTCCCTGGGTTTCCAGGCTCCTCCCCTGCTCCGACCTATCCCCATTCATACACTCCAGAGTCAAACTCTCTTTCCAGAGCCCTTCAGAGATTTTTACAACTCTCCTCCAGCTATACCAAAAAAGCTATTTTTTTCTCTCCAACTCAAAATATGTGTTCATTTGAAATCTACTGATTCCTCTTGTTGGAGATCTCTTGTGTGGAAATTGAGTGTGGATAGCCACTGTCCATGGTAGAACAGATCTGCATCTACTTCCAGATCCACAGAAAGTCACTCAAGAATTGATTTTTCAACATATGAAAAAGTAATGTGGCTCAACAGTGGGAAATTGTGTGTGTGTGTGTGTGTGTGTGTGTGTGTGTGTGTGAGAGAGAGAGAGAGAGAGAGAGAGAGAGAGAGAGAGAGAGAGAAACAAAACAGTACACAATGAAAAATGAATGTCTTTCCTATTCAAGATTTTTCTAGAATTCATCTCTAACAATAGTTTCATATATCTCTTCCACACAATTTCTAAATATATATCTGCACCACCTCTATACTTTTTTTTTCAACTTAGTGGCCATATGGAATCACTCCACACCAGCACACACCCTTCTTTATAAGGATGTACTATAAATTACCTAACCAGTTCTCTAGCTGTTGTTAATAATGAATTGAAAACTTTTGGCTTGTCAGCTTCAAGCACCACATATCAAAGTTCCACTGTGGAAAATGAGGGAAATTAGCAAGACTTCTCGGCTTCCACTCCTTTCTACCTTTGAGTGTTACTCCTCTCACACACTCTGTACTCCTTCACTACCATTAGTTCAGTTCTTAACGGGAGTTATCACAAAGGGTAATTATGCTATTTCTATATTGATTTACTGGTTTGTTTTTCAGTTTCTCCTTAGACTATAAGATCCTTTTAAAATGCTTTTGTGGTCTTTGATGTAAGTCCATCCTAAGAAAACTGATTGATGTAAGGACAACTTGAATGTCTTTCGAACGTATAAACATTTACCTCTCAGTACTCAGCTAAGGAATTTGAAATCTAATTTCTCTCTTTTTCTTTTTCACATTTTCTAAACTTACGAGTTTTGTTGTTACAGTTCTTTTCTTATGTGAACTGATGAGTGAGGCCATGTTGGAGAATCTCAACAAGGATACTAAGGTACCAAATTAAAAAAAAGAACTTTTGGCAAATATCCCAATAAAGGGCTCTGTTGGATGCAGAGAAGAGGCATTAAGATGAGGCCACTGCATCCCATTCTAGGGGTGGAAACCTGAGCTAAAGTGTAATGACTTGAGCGGTGAAGTGAATCAGATGCAGAAGATTAAATATGTTAAATATTGCATGGTTTCTCTGATTTGGGAAACCCAGAACACAGGCACTCTATAGAATTAAATGGAAATATTGGCCCTGCATCATGGGGCTCCTGAGCGATGGGAGCTGGGCTAGGGCGTGAATCAGTTCACCTCAGCTTGCTCTATAACTCTATGTTCCTTCAAATGGCAATGTACCGTCTTAACATCCTGACGCCAAAAGAGGGTTTACACTTACACAGTACTAATATAGACAACATATTTTAGGGAATGTGTCAGTTATCTCCTGGTGCCTTTTAAATGACAGAATATTTAGAAACAGTTTCAATGAAATGTGCTATTTATTATTTCTTCTTGTCTTTCTTTTGAAGACAGGGAACGTTAGGGACCTCACCTCCAATTTGAAGTCCTCCGGCCTTAGCCTCCCAAATAGCTGGGATTGCAGATGTGAATCACCACACTTAGTTAAAATATACAATATAAGAGAGTCATCACTCCATGTGCCTGTCACACTTCACAGATGCATCCTAAATGTCTTGACTTCGATTGGCAAAGCTGGAGAAGGAGAATATTCTCCCACTGTAAGTTGGGAATAAGATTCTAATAAGTGACACACATAGAGTCACTTAGGATGGCAAGAATTGATTCCAGAAAAGAATCTCTGTTTCCTGGCAACCAGTTCAGTACTCCCTGAAGGGCACTTTGAAGAGAAGTTCGATCAATGGAAGGGTCAAATGTTTTCTTTTGCAAACGGCCTTTTTGCATGTAATGGCTGCTCTGTAGGACTTTGCTGAGTATTCTTCTACTGTTCATGGGATAGAGGGTCCCTCTCTGCAAATGCATGTGCTGTGGTGAGAAATTACTTCCACTGAGTTTATTGGCATTTCTTAGAGCATATGAGTTCAAAGAAAATTATTACAGGTAAGAGCTCTGTCCATTAAAACACCACTGTATAGATCACATAGTGATATATATGTCAGGAGACATTCAAGAAAAGCTCAGTACAGATCTGAACAATTCCAAAGACCAGCCTCTACAGCAGGTCGGTAAATCTTTCTCCTGACCCCAAAGCCACCTGCTTGGCCCTGATTCTTCTTTCAATCTGACTGAATTCTCTTTAGTGGAAATATATGGAGTGGAGAAAGGGTGCTGGAGTCAGAGAGAAACTTGATTTGAGCCTGACCTTTTCCATGGTCTTGAGAAAGATACTTAACATGGTCAAACCTTGATTTTTTTTTTTTTTTTGGCTATAGACTTAGTGTAATAATATTATTTTAGAAGGTGATGTAATATTTCCTTGAAATTATATGCCAGGATCTGCCACTTGGTAATTCTTTACCTGGCAATAGCGCATTGCAAGTTGTGAAGGACTGGCTTGGAGATCTGTTTCCAAGAGAAAACAGAACACTAACCAATGCTACCTCATTGTTCGTGTTCAGTCATACATTTAGATCACCTTTTTGTCAGATCTCAGCACTCTACATCAAGCATATACAATAATTCCTCAGGTCTTAGAAACGTGGATTTCCCCTTTAACAGAAGGGAAAAAGTGGAATCATCAATAAGTAGAGGAAATAAACCTCAAGCCGCGTGAAGTACTGGTCAGCTCTGTGCATAAGCAGCTCTCGAGAGGAGCCTTGTGTTACTATGGGGGCAACACAAGTTAGAAAACAGGGCAGTCTTTTTCAAGACAGGCCAATAAGAAATCATCCCAGATAGAAATGAGGACTTGCCATTCCTCACTTCCTTCTTTATCAGGCATTATAGTGTTTTCAGTAGCACAGGTAGAGGGATTAGCAGCGAATCAGACTCAACCTGCCCTGTGAGGGCTGCAAACAACCAGAAAAGAGTGTGCTGCTAATCTCGGCCAAGTTAACGTGCTTTTAGTTTCCTCAGCTGTAAAAAGGGAGGAGCCTTGGGCCATATGATTCCTCATGATTCTCTTTATTACTCTAATTTATATTTATATGAAACTTTACCCTAAGTTCCTAAATGCATAGAGGATAGAGAGATATAATAAAAAGTACAAGCATTTAAACTAATTTTACAACATCTTAATTTTTTCCCTAAAATTTTTTTTGACTGACCCAATGATGATGCCTTCATCCAAGAAGCCAACTGAGCTCAGTGTTTAGGAAGAAGTGGCTCAAGACCCTCCCCTGGCCTTTCCTTTTCCCCCTTTGCTCCTTCTGCCCACTGGTCTGCAGAACTCTATGCAGAATATTGTCCTTCTCTGTTGCCTGGCGGTTCCTCCATACTGTTTACTGCCTGTGTTAATTCATTTTTATTTGACCCTTAGTGTCATCCCTCAGATTCTCATGTGCCCACTAGTGTATCATTGGTGCAATTGGAGCTCAGCAGCTTCCATCGATCTCTGGCCAAATTTTCTGTAGTAGGGGTTGCAGTTCCTTGCTCTGTCATCTGGCTTTAGCCATAAATGGATGGCAGCACTTAGAGGTCTTCCCACCCATTTCTATCTCTCCTATCTGCCTCCCAAGAATGCCAGCTTTCAAAACTCATAGTGCAAAGAAATGAGGCTTTGAGTTTTAATGAATTGCAATTTTTCTCTTGAAAACTGTCTATATTCAATTAAGTCACATCTGAGCTAGGCTCACACCTCTGGTTTGTATTGTTATAATTAACAGACGAAACAAAGACAGTAAAATGCTCTGAAGAGGGAGATGCATCCGAGAATGTGAAAGAAGTGTTAATTCTACACACTTGGCGGTTTGCCCCTGTAAGTTTCTTTGCAATTAAAAGCACAGACTAAGTGAAAGTAAAGAATAGAATAAAAGAAGGGAAATATTTTGAAAGACTCAATTTAGAGTAATTGTGAGACATTCTCAGGTTTTTCCCAAACTGTCTTGTTCATCTGAGCTGAGCTCTCACTGGAGGGAGGCAAACAACAGAAATATCCTAAGTTTAAACCCAGGTAACAAGCAAATGAGCTCAACAAGTTGAAATGTGGTAAAGTGCCAGGGAAACAGCAGCGTGGAAAGACGGTGAAGAATGATGGGGAGACGCGGTTGGGTATTGGGGTCCACGAAATTAACATTGGAGAGAAAAATTAATGATGAACGGGTCTAATTTACAGATGCTGGAACAAAGAATATTCTAAATACTAATATGCTTCAAAGGGAAAACATGCAGTCCAAAAGCACGTTTTCTGCAGGTGCTTTAAGAAGATGAAGCATATGGCTTCTCTGGCCATGTAACGTAAACTACCTGCTCCTACTGGGCTTTTATTCTTTCCCATAAAATTCATCATTGCCTTATTTTAGTATTATTTTGTTTATTGTTTATCCTTCAGTACTTTAGAATTAAGCATAAGGAGATTCTGTCATTTCATCTACTATAGCCCTGGGTCACACAGCTGTGCCTGGCATATTGTAGGTTGAATAAATGGAAGAATGAATGGTCGGTCATAGTTTCAGGACTGAATCCCTAGTATCACTGCATACTTCAGGCTATACACAGTTAATAGAATATACATGTTTATCTCTGTTCCTTCCAGAAATACTTCTAAAAAAAAAAAAAGCTATGAACTCACAAAGACTAAGAGAACAAGAGAGGTAACAGCACCAGACAAGAGATTTTGCTTTAATTATCTTGCTATGCTGGAGAAAACTGGAACATGGCCCTGCAGAGGAAAAGACAGAAAAGAGTCGCAAGAAAGGCTCAGGGTTTGGCCGCATCTTGTGCCTCCCATGCGCCTCTCTCAGGAAGCTACTGGAGGATGTATTCCACCCAACAGAGGCAAATCTAGAAGACACGAGGACTACAACTGGGGAGATAGAAGGATGAAGGAAAATTCCAGAAGCAATGATCATCTCCCGTGAAAACAGAAAGCTGCCCAGAAAAGCAAACACAATTACGGCTTTTATTATGGCTTAACTGTGGATAATAGTTACTTATTCATCACACTACTGTATTGGCAGCCTGAGAGGGAGGGCAAGTGTTTGATGTGTGTCGGAGGGGATAAGGAAATAAAGCCAGTATTTGCCATAGCTGGAGTTCAATAAATATTATGTAACTCCGAAAAAATTAAAACAACATAGAAACATGTTGTTTGGAACTACAGAAATAAAGACAAAAAGAAATGGCCGACGCATATCTAATGTATAGCTACTGCATATCTCCAATCTGCATAGAAGATATTGATGAGCAGTGAATGAATGCATGAATGAGAACTGTCATGACTTTATTTAGAGCTCAGAACACATGACTGGCAGCTGGTAGAGTGATGAGAGTTCTCACACCCAAAAGCGATTGAAGAAAGCCCAGAAAAGATGTGCAGTTGTGTCCCCCACAATGGAGGCCTGGGTTTCTGCTCAGTTTAACCTATTACACAGTGTAAGGCTGGCAAAAATTGCTCATTTCCATAGAGCTGAGTCTGCAGATTTAAAAAGTCCTGAATGGGAAATAAATATGCTGCTCTTAATAAATGTCTAGTTAAGGTGGAGTTAATATAGTTAAATGTGAAAGTGTATAAGTGATATATTTTAATAGCATTCAGAGCACATTTCAGGATTGAGATAAATGCAAACTTAAAAAAATTTCTAACGTCCTCTAAACACATTGCCTTATCATAGCAAATGATAAATTACTAAAGAAAAATGTTATTCCACAATGTTTTGAAGATTAAGGAGAGTATGAGTGAAATTAACATTGTGTGTAAGTGAAGCTGTGACTATATCATGTCAGGGAGGTAATAAAATTGCAAAGGGGAGAGAATTAGAGTTTTTTATACCACAGAAATGGAAGTAGTTTTCATTTTAATTGTTTTTCTTTAAATGGATTGTTTCTATAATATACTATATTCTTTCCAGTTCACAGATGTTCAGGAGGGATAAAAGAGTTATAAAATATTCTAATGTGGGCTTTTAAAATAGCTTTTTTGGAGCAGAAAAAGAACAGCCTAAAGAATTCAGAATTTTTAGAGTACAATAAAGCACTCACGTGCAAATTTAGTGATTCACATTTTGTAATACTGAAAACAAATGGCCTTTTAACATTCATGCCACTGCTGACCTTTTAGTCAAATAAATCAGTTGCATTTATGATTTTTTAAAGTCAGGTATCTTTAAAATTCTCTCTTTTTTTTCTTTCTTGTGTCATCTCCTAGCGGTCTTTATTCCTGGCATTGAGAAGACCACTTTTTCTTTGTCATGTATGGGTGGCTCTAGGCTTTGGCTCTGGGCGGAGGGATTTGTTGTGCTGGGGTCTGAGGCTCCTGTCTGTCCCTCTGCCGCTCTTTAGAGTTCCCGGCCTACCCCCCTTCCACCTCGCCCTAGTCAGGGGCTTCTCTCCAACTCAGACACAGCAACAGAACCTCGCGTCTGCTCTTCTCAGATGCCCACACTTCGGTATTTCCTGTTTCCTCCTCTTCACAATTTTCTTCAGAAAACCATTATTTTCCCACAATTCTTTCTAACGCTACACGTGTCCTTCGTGCTGTGCCAAAACATTCCTGTTTATCTCCATTTCCCTGCGGTGATTTTTCCTCCCCTTGTAACTGCTTTTTCCTTCCTGGGCACGTGGTGCCTGGGCCTAAGAGACCCACGTTGAGGTCTGAGACACAAGAGCTACTGCCCCAGTGGGTCAGATTTCTGCTGGAGACCAGCATTAGGATTAACTTTATTCACAACACCAAAACAAATATTTGTTGAGCACTCATGATGCAGTGGGCACTACTGCTAGGTTTACATTGTTAAACAAGAGGGTCATGGCTGTACGCCTAGGTTTACAGTCCGATGGGCCAACTGGAATGGGTTCATGTATGAATCCATTAATTTCAACTATTGTGAGTACAAAGAGAAAAGTTCAGGGAAATATATGTGCACAGAATTGGGGCATCTGACCTAATTTGGGGAGTTTAGGTGAGAGTCCTTGAGAAAGTGGTATTCAAACGAAGAGCTTAGGAACGACCTGGAGTCCCCCGGGGGAAGAACGTCCCTCAGAGAAGGACTCGAGGAGGTTGGGGGTAACAAGGACCAGGGGGAGTGAGAGTCTGAGAAGCTGAGAGCAGGCCCAGGAGGCAGGAATGCAGACGAGGCGTGGTTCAAGGCTTTGGAGTGAGGAAGGGGGCAGATTGCACAGGGTTGGTACATGAAGGCGCAGGGACTACATGGAAAGGCGCAGCACAAAATTTGCATTTTGACAAGACTGACGTTTTTCAAGATGGATTGTAGGGGCATAAGTGTGGATGGGGAAGATCTACTCCAATTCCCTCCCATATCTGAGGCAAAATGTTCATCCCAGAGTTTCTGGGGACACCCTGGGGCTTCCTGTGGTCCTGCACTACATCTTGATGAGATGTCCGCTTAACAAGAACATGGCCATCTCTAGATTTCTCTGTGGGCATGTCTCTCACTTCTCCATGTCTCGTTCCCGCCCATTTCATCCTCACCTCTGCTTCCTGAAGAGCTAACGCTCCACCCCCTGGAGTGGAGGAAGGAACAACGAGGCAGCAGGACACACAGGAGTGCACTCTTGCTCAGTACAGGAGTCAGGTCATTCACTGAAAAATAAGGTCACATTTGAGGTAAGCGAGTGTGTAATTTTGAGTGGAAAATCCAGTTGTTAACAACATTAAAAATTATTAGTAAGATAGGGGCCAATGATAGAACAGGACATTAAGGGAAAATACAAGTCCCAAAGTTTCCATTTCCTGCACTGGAACTGTGTTTTCTTTGGTTTTGAGATTCCATCACTCAAGCCAGAAGGTTAGGATGACCCTGCCCTCCTAGTCTTCCTTCTACATCCCAGTAAAACGTATGCTCTGTGGGAAACAGCATCATTTGGAGATATTTATATCAGCTAGTTAATTAGTTACTCTACTCATTCTCCCATGTGTATTTTTCAGCCTCAGAGTATTTTCTAATTATTTCTTTCTAACTCCGGACTTGGCTACCCTGGGCAAAGATGCTCTGGAGAGTAAATTCTTTCCTCTCCTTCCTTCCTTCCTGCCTGCCTTCCTGCCTGCCTGCCTGCCTGCCTTCCTTCCTTCCTTCTTTTCCCCTTCCTTTGCTTTTTGCTGCTTTCCCTCTTTCTCTCTTCCCATCACTCAATATAGTGTATAACGTTTAAAATATGAACTTCAGGGCTGGAGGAATGGCTCAGCAGTTAAAGCACTTGCCTAGCAAGCACTAAGTCGAGCTCTAAGTACCCGAGTTCGATTCCCCAGCACCACATTAAACTGGATGTGGTGGAACATACCTGTAATCCCAGCACTCGGGAGGCTGAGGCAAGAGGATTGCCGTGAGACCAAGGCCAGCCTGGGCTCCATAGTGAATTCAGGACCAGCCTGGGCTACGGAGAGAGAGAGATCCTTTCTTAAAAAAGTAAAATAAAATAAAATGTGAACTTTACTGTAAGATTAAAATTGTGTGAAATTAGTAGTTTTGACAATAATTCCAGCATTGCCTTGAAATTTCAAGTACAAAGAGTTATTCTACAAAAAAATACTAAAAGTGTGTTTCATGGTAATATAGCATTAAAATATTGACTTATTATCAGAAGGCATAGACATAGATAAAGTACTTATCTTACCATCAGAGATCAAGAGCCTCCTATATGCTGGGCAAATGCTCTACCACTGAGCTACACCCCTCTCTCTTATTTTTATTTTGAGAATGGATCTAAGTTGCCTTGGCTGGTTTTGAATTTGTGATCCTCTTGCCTCAGCCTCCCAGATAGCTGGGATTACAACTCAGTTTGATGATAAAGAACTAATGAAATGTTACTTTGTGTGACAATATGTCATTGCACATATAAATACATACTTATATATGTGTACATTCAAAATATAGTAGTTATGATGATAAATGCCAACATAGTAACTTGAATATACACAGGAAGCTCGAAAGAAGTAGAAAATCAGGTTGGGCAGGTATGCATTCACTGGCCAGGACCTCCCTATTGCAGAGTGGCTGGTAAAGGACTACTGGTATATATTCCCGGCAAGTTCCTTTCCTAGTTCTTCTCTCTGGTAGCACATTAAAATCATATGGAAAGCCTGTATTAAAATCCCAGAGCCCAGGCCTCACTAATATCCAAAGCTCTAGGAGTAGGACAAGGCATTGATCGTTTTTAAAACTCTCCAGACATTGTGGGTTATACACAAGACTGAGCACCACGGCTTCAGAGCCATGCTTCTCACACTTGAATGAAATCTCAAGAGGCCCGATCCAGTGCAGACTCTGACTCAAGAAATGGAGCCTGAGATTCTGCATTTCTGTGATGATGCTGTGAAATCTGGAGGAGCTTATGACTGGACAGCCTGGACTTGGTTTCTCCATTCTGGAGTACACATGGAGTTATATTACAGGACAACTAAAAGACCATTGGCTCTTTTTCAAACTAGTTCTCACAAGTACAAATTACCTCATCCCCACTGTGGAAAGAGACCCCTGTCACATGTGTGAGCATCATTGAGTAGTTCTGAGTGTTGTCTCAGATGAGCTCACAGTGCATCCTCTTGATCAATTCTCCGAAATGATTAGCTTTTTAGTTGGATTAGATCCCACCCTCTGCTCCCAGCCACAGGACCCACAGTGATTCCGTCTAAGAGATAAGTCTAGGTAAAAGACATTGCCTTCATCTCAGTGTTATTGTCTCAAAATAGCATGCATAGCTGGAAGTGTTGGGTTTAGTACCCCCTTAAGAAGAACTCCCTCAGGAGGGACTCCATTGCCCATAGCAAAAGGACATGGAGCTACCCTGCTCCCAACTAGGACATCAGCCCTGTCAGTCTGCTCAGCCACATTGTGCTTTGTTTAGTTCCTAGAAAGAAAAAGGAGTATGTAGAGGCGAGAGAGAAGGGTCTCAGGTGGAGGCAACATCACGGAACACCATAACTACAACCTCCATGGCCGCAAGAATATACCTGGGGCCCCTGAACAGAGGTCCCGCATGGGCAGGGAGAGCTGGACACCTCAGCAACACGTAGCACAGAGGCTTTGTGATCTTCTTGGATATCCTCCTATTGGACAGACCCAACGTGACCAGGCACTGGTTGGTGTCATGGAGATGGGGTTTCTCATGAGTTAGAAGAGCTCTGTGGAGTGGACAGGGAAGCACCTCCCTCCTGCTCCCGCAATCTCTCCGTCATTCTTTCTCATCATTATTCCAAATTCCATTGATTCCCTCTCTTTATTCCCTCCATCTCTTCATATATACAGTACACATAGGTATGACACGAGGCCACGTCCTATGCTAAAGTTACGCACACCTTATATTTGTTGCCAAGGGTACGTGTCTTATTGTTGTCATTCGGTAGGGGGTGGGCTACTAGGCAGTCAAAGTGGCCCACGTAAAGATTTTTAAATGTCCACTTGCAATAAGCATGCAACCTTCAGGAAATATCACAGTGTCTATCTACCCATTAATATTTACTGCAATAAAAAATAATATATTCCTGGGAAATTTAAATGAGGCTCATATTTCTAAACCACTCTGCTGACATTTATACCAGATGGGCCTATAACCTTATATATTTCACTCCTGTGTGTATTTATGTTGTTTCGCAAGTACAACTTTCTTGAATGAAATTGTCAGGGGGGTGGAGACGCCAAATTGTTCATGTTCCCTGAAGTTTTGTCTATGGAGAAAAGAAGTTTGAGCAACCCCGAATTCCATTCGGTTAGCACAGCGCAGATGTGGAAAGGCAAGAGTGTGCCTTGCTGCAAATCCCTGCTTCTGTGCTGCTAATGTGAACACTCAAACTTTCCAGACAGTCAGTTAATGTTAAACTCTCCATTTACAAAACTTCCATCCAAAAGTGGGTTTCCACAATGCATTCACATAGAGGCATCTTTTCAGAACTTTATCTTCTGCCTAACATGAAGCAAGTAGACCTCTCATTCTGTAAGAAACATTCCAACTATTTTTAATTATAAAGTCTGGATTTCACTGCTTTTCAAGGAGGGGAATCCCCATATTTCCACGTTTGTAATCAGGATACAGAGCAAAGCTTCAAATCATCTGTGGAGCCAAGAAAATTGAGTCCTGGTGAGCAAATGAAGAGTGACTCCTGACTTTCAGCAGACCTTGGCAGGGCTGCGAAGGTCTGGGCTCAGCGTGAAGCCAGATGCTAACCTGAGCACTCAGGCCTCAGTGCTTTGTGGGGCTTTCTGTAGAAAGATGAGGGAGCATTGGCTGAGGAGCACAGTCATCCCTGTAAGCACAGATATCACTAGGCAAAGGCTTACGCTCACCGATGCCTTCCCTAGACCTGACAGCTTTGTCCAGCAGGACTAGCTGAGTCCAACCTATCCTGAACTGGAAGAATCTTAAGAAACCATAGATCAATCTTTTGATTTACTAATTAAAACTTAAAAAGCAAATAGAGCCAGGCTCAGTGACACAACTGTGTAGTTCCAGCACTCTGGGAGGCTATGCAGGGTTGCACGTTTGAGCCCAGCCTGTGCAACTAAGTAACTTTGTGAGGCTCCGTCTCAAAATCAAAAATCAGAAATGAGCTGGGGCTATAGCTCAGTATGAAGGCCATGAGGTCAGTCTCCAGTATCACATGTACAAAAAAAAAAAAAAACGGCAACTAATAAGCCCAGTCGGGACACAAAGGAAGGTGAGAACCGATGCTCAGGTTTCATCCTCTTGGCTCCCAGTCCAAGACTCTTCCTGTGCCTGTTACCATAACTCTTGGGTCTTCTATCTCCCAAATGGGGAGATTCCATGTACTTAACCTGCAGTTAACCTGCTCTTTGCTAAAGGATGACCACTGTCAAACTTTAGGCACTTCTCCAGCTTGTGCCTGGCTCCCTGGGCAGGACGCATAGTATACCCTGGACTCCTACATCCTCGCCTGCTCCCAAGCCCAACTTCTGCTCCTCACTACCTCGCTCAAGAAGGTCCACTCAGCTTCTCATCCACAGCCACTCAGGGCACCAGGCTGCCTTGATTTTCTCCAGAAATGGGAGGCAGCATTTGAGCATTTTCTCTTGGCTTCACATGGCTCCAGATCACAGCCCCTGGTCACGAGAACAGCCAGCTCCCTGAACAAAATTGGGAACTTTGTGGACCCCATGAGAGGCCTTATTTATTACCTCTCCCAGAGAAAGCAGACCG
Source organism: Ctenodactylus gundi (assembly GCA_004027205.1). NCBI lineage: Eukaryota > Metazoa > Chordata > Mammalia > Rodentia > Ctenodactylidae > Ctenodactylus > Ctenodactylus gundi. The sequence continues at coordinate 664,949 of PVKB01000295.1, read as the reverse complement.
GGGCAATAATCGTCAAAGTAATATTTACCCCTTAATAACTGCCTATTTTTATACTGGTGTTAGAGGTTAATAGCAGTGTTATTTACTCCTCTGCCAAAAAGAACTGAAGGATGTGAAATGTAGCAGTCAATAAAGCTGAACAGTCAGATAAATAACATTCACATTATTTCCTGACAAATCCTTCTGCAATCCAGAGATATAAATAACCCTGAGAAAGCAGTTCCTGCATTACAAGTGTACTGATGTGTAAAATGTAATTTCAAAAAGAGCTTCCAGCCCTGGAAGCATGGGATTCCACAACTGCACACGCCTGCAGATGGTCCCCTTGACTGTGCACACACATGCGTGTGATGCCTATTGGGACACACGTTCCCTCCAGGACATCCTCCGTGCAGTGTGTACGTGCAAATGCAGAGTCGGTGGGCTCTCGCACTGTCTCTCACTTCCTCGCCTGTTCTGTGACATGAAACTTCTGCGTCTCTTCCCACTTCATTGACGGCTCTTACGGCCTCCTCTGCGCCTCAGGGGGAGCACAGGAAGCCACCCCCATAGAGCCACGTTCTGTCCTGACATCTTCCTCTGTGGTCCCACCCATTCCCTCGGCTGACTTGCAAGCCTGTCTCTCCTTCTGTCTACCTCTCCAGAGCCGAAATTCCTATGTTAAAAGGATCCTTGACATTTCCTCCTGGACATATAATGGCATCTCAGACCCGGTCTGGCCACAGAGTAGCTCTAAATTTCCTCCTCGACCTACCTACTCCCCCATCCCTGGTCATCCTCCCAGCACATGATACTACTTTCTACACAATTGTTAAGTGAGAGCCCCTAACTCCTCTCAAACCCTTCTTTTACATTCACCTGTCCCTATCCTACATCCAAGCCATGAGCACGTTGTGCAAACATCTCCAAAACATAGAAAATATGGAATCCAGCCATACCTCTTCCTTCTGTCTCTACCAGTCTCTTCAGTCCAAATTCATGGATTTTCTAACTGTGTATCCAGCTTCCCTTCCCTACCCTTAGCCTCCCAGTGGAGAAAGCTTTTAAAATATAAATCCAAGTGTTTTTCCTTGGCTTGCAAAGCTCTCTGTGACCTGGCCCTGTTGCTCTGTGGCCTCCTCTCCTGCCTTTCTCCCTGTACTCCAGCCACGATGTCTCTCTCTCTCTCTCTCTCTCTCTCTCTCTCAGGTCATTAAGATTAGGCATATTCCTCCTGCTCCCTTTCTGGCTGTCCAAATACCTGTCACCTCCCTTACTCAATCACGATCGCTGGTTTTGTTCAACACACTTAAATTTCCTGAAATTCTGTTGTTCATAGATGGGCTCACATGCTTCCACTATTTATCTCCACTGGAGTTTATGTCTAAACTCCACAAGAGAATGTCCTTCGCCATCAGCGTCACCACTATATATCCGGGGCTGAAGAAACTACCCTGTGCACAGTAGGTATGTTGTTTTCCTGGTGCTGCTATGACACAGTATCGCACATTGAATGACTTGAACAGCAGAAATTTATTTCTCCAAGATTCCCAGAGTGTCCAAATCTCTTTTTACAAATACACCAAGTCATTTGGATTAAGGCGTACCCTAATGATCTTATTTTAACCTAATTACCTCTTTAAAAATCCTATCTCCATACACAATCACATTACGAGGTACTGGAGGTTAGGGCTTAACATAGATCGAGGGAGTCAGCAGGAAGATATAATTCAGCTTGTAACAATATCTACTAAAGAGTAATAGTGGTGCTGATGAAACCAGGTATGATTGTGGTCTTAAGTGCTAGATGTTGTTTCAACTGTTTCCCTGTATTCTCTTAATGCCATCAAGCACCTTATAGAAAGTTACTATTATCAGCTCCACTTTCCAGATGGGGAAGCAGAGGCATTGAGAAAGGAAGTGACCTGCCTGGGGTGGTGGAGGCTGGTGACTCTGGGATTCATGTCCTGAACAGCACCCCCATCCTTCCCCGCAGTACACATGCCTGCTGAGGAACTAGAAGTGGGGCGCATAGCCAGTGTCCAGCACTCCGTGTGCACAGAAGCAAGGGCAGGCGCCTGCCTCAGGCTGTCTGCCCTGGCCCAGGCACCTTCTTTAAACCCCACATGAGCCTTTAAAAATGATTTGAAGGACTGGGAGTGCAATCCAGAGGTAAGGCACTTGTGCAGCATGTGGAAGGCCATGGGTTGAATTCCCAGTACAGCAACCAACTATAAAAGTGGTTTGGAACAAATAGAGCGTCTGAAGTCAAACACCAACTTTGGCTTCGCAAGTCCAAAGTTCGTTATTGAGAAAGAAGGTAGACCAACCCCTGAGAAGAGAAAAACTATCCCAGAACCAAGTTCTAAACACATCCACGGTCACCTGGGCTCTAGCAATGACGACCTGCACGTGGCAGAGCACTTAGGAAGAGGAGAAGCCAAGCGTCCGGGAAGGATGTGCATTATTTTCTTTCTTTTCTTTTTCTCTTTGTTAATGACATTCTGCTCTTGTGTTCATTCGTGGTTCATCATGGAGCAGATGCAGCAATTATATGAACTCTTTTCTGAATTTCCTCCTTTCTACAAATTAGGGGGAAGACCTGCTGCCTGGAAGACCCCAAGGCTGGTCCTCAGGGTCTTTGTGTCCCCCTTCCAGCAGAAAGCCCAGACGACTTTTACTTAGTGCTGAAACGCCAGACACTGACAAAGAAGTTGACATTTCAGAGAAAAACTGGATATATGAAAAATAGCCAATACATCTTATTTATTTATTCATTCATACATTCTTTTCCTCCATTTTATTGATTTGTGATACAAAATGTTTACATTGAGCTTGAGTATTTTATGCTCATATTTATACGTCAAAATCACAGATCCTTCCCCTCTTTCACATGAAGACCCTCCCACATCTTCCCCTCCCCCTAGTTTCCACCATCCCTCTCATTTAGTCCTATGAAATAACTGTAATCTGGGTTTCTCACATTAATGAAACCATTCAATATTTAACCTTCTGCAGGTGACTCCACAAAGCATGATGGTCTCAAGTTGCATATATTCACCTTCTAAACCTATCTGTCTTTATAGATGAGTAGTACACCATTGTGTACATATACCACAAGTATCCATTGGTCAGCTGATGGGTATTTTGGTGTCTTCCACATTTTAGCTATTGTTAATTGTGCTGCTATGAACATGGATATACATGTATCTCTGTTATCTGATGCTTTTAACTCTTCTGGAAAAATTCCCAGAAGAGGTATCGCTGGATTGAAGGGAATATTTATATTCAGCCTTTTGAGGAACTTTCATACTGCTTTTTATAGTGGTTGTACCAGTTTACATACCCACTAACAGTGTAAGAGGGCTACTTTTTCCCCACAGCCTTGCCAGGACTGATTGCTGTTCAAGATTCTTTTTAAAGTTTATGTAGTAAGGAAGAGTCAGGAGGGGCCAGGGGATTAGCTTCTTTTTAAAATTAATGTACACACACACACACACACACACACACACACATATGTATGTATGTATTACTGTAATTGAACCCAGGGCTTAGTGCACACTGAGCAAGCGCTCTGCCACTGTGCTACATGCCCAGCCCTTAGCTTCTCTTTTAAAAACTGGTTACACAAACAAATCACCCAGACTTCCCTCTGTGACTGAATTTCACAGTGCCACATGGCCTGCATGATACCCAGAACAGGGCCCACAAGTGGTAGCCCTCAGGAAGTACCAGTGCTTAAAAGAGGTCCTCAGAATTTCTTGTGGGGCTTCTGACTGGGTCTCCTCCCTGATTCCTTTAACAGTACAGACACGCCACAGGTGGTTTTTAAATTGTGGCATTTGTGGTAAAAGGCAAATTGGGAGAACATTTTCAGAAGACAGTTTCCTCTATGCATGCATAGCCAAATAGTGGTTCTATGTATGTATCTATGATTTTCCTCCGAAATAATAGTGAGAAATATACAAAAATGTTGTGAACACAGTGTTCATTACAGAATAATTTGTAAAGATGAAAAAGGAAGTAAAGAATTGAATTTAAATGATGACAGATCAAAGACTGAAGAACTCTGAGCAACACCACCCATTACTCACAAGGCGCCTTTGCGTTTTGCCCCCTACTCTATTTCAGCCAGTTACCATAAGAGCATCTATAGATCTACTATGTCACCCCCTATTGCTCAACCTTTATCACAAAATTTCCAAATAAAACCCCCCAGGTAAATCTGAGTCATCACTTGCTGAACAGCTACATATGTGCCTTTCAATGCAACAATCATCACATTGTTTTGTGGACTGGAGAGTAGCCTATGTATCTATTTCCCAGCTCTTACTGATGTATGCTATGCTTCATATAAGTATATACATACATACATACACACATACATATATATGTATATGCAAATAGATCCCAAATACATTCTTGGAGGTGGGAACTGTGTATGCATTTTAGAAGTTAACATACATTGCTATGTGGCTTACAAAAAGTGACTGTAAACAGGAGGCAGGAGAATCTTTAATCACTTCACATCAGTCAACATTAAGTGTCATCAAATATTTTAAACAGTTTACAACCTAACAGACAAAAAAATTCTGTCTGTTGTAGTCCTCTTGGGCTGCCATCACATTATGCCAATGCCTTTGGCTTTAACAGCAGAAAGAATATTTCCTCATAATCTGGGGCCTGGAAGACTAAGATCGTGGTGCCAGGATGGTCATGTTACAATGAGAATCCTCCTCCCGGCTTGTAGATAGTGTTCCATGGCCGACTGCACTGAAGGAGAAGGAAGAGGGAGAAAGGAGAATCATGCTTTCTGGTTTCAGGTATCTCTTTTTATAAAGGCACTAACTGCATCATGGGCCCCACCCTTCTGACCCTATGTAACTCGAACTACCTTCCAAAGACCCTGTGTCCAAATACCATCACAGTTGGGTTTAGGATTTAATTGATGAATTTTGAATGACACAAACATGGCAGTCTATCATATATTCCATTATTGTTTCTACTTGTATTAAATCTATCGTGTTTATTTGCCATTGTTTTTAATCATTCCATAAACTGTTTAATTAGCTGTTTTATCTACTTGTCTACTCTTTTGATTAATAAGAACTTTTTGAATTTTAGCAAATTAGTTCAGTAGACATGTACAGCAATGTTTTCTGAATTAGTTATTTGCTTTCTGATCTACTTAACTGAGCTAACTTGGAGGCTGATCAAATAAAACTGAGAATTCTATTAGTTACAAATTCCTTTATCTTAAAAAAGCACAATATTGTTGGAAGAGCCCAACACATCCCATTCTGGAAACTCCAGGCAGTTGCAATCTGAGATCGCATGAACCATCATCATGGTCTCTACCACAAATTTCTTAGAACAAAAAATATTGGTTAAAAAAAAACCTTCCCACATTCCCATCGGTTTGTAATCAGTGAATACAGTAAGTGCAGGGAGTTGGTGGCTGTGAGCAGAAAACATTATTTTATACATCTTATGGGAGAAGTTGAGAGGATCCTGTTTAAAAAGGCTGCCCCAATAAAGGATTTACCAGGGCAGCCAGAGATCAAAGGAACTGCTCAGAAACTGCATCTCAGGGCACCTAAAAATTCAAAGTTTATGGAAGTCCCCAGAACCCCAAACCTTTTATGACTTTTATATTAGCTAACTACTAAATTTTCAAAGCAGTGTGGCTGCAGTGGGTTTTAACAAGAGCCACACAGCTCAATCCCTCCCTCCTTCAATAAATGAGACGCGTGATGTTGCTGAGATACATTTTGAAAACACGGCACAGGTCATGGCAGATCTAAGATGAACAAGGCTCAGGCTGCATGCTCGAAAATTCAAATTATGATGAGGAAAAAACCAACACCCAACAAATCCCACACAGTAACAACGTGATAGGAAATCTACCTTGCCTGGTAGCTGGGGTCTGCACTTAGGGCACTAGGAAGAGGTTAAATAGCTCCAGAGACTGAATCTGAATTTAGAGCTCGCCATAGCGTGCTGGATACTGACATAGTCTTGGTCACCGTGTGACGATGGTAAAAGCGCCCCAGCAACCTCAGGACTTCCCAGTTTGCCTCGAGTTTGTTCTTCTCCCAGAACAGCCTGGATCCAGTCTACTAATGAAGAATCAGGAATAAATAGGAGGGTAGTTGTCAAAGGGTGGTCCACAGGCTCGTTCAGGCAGGGGTCCCAGCTCTTGGACTGTAGACCAGTACTAGCCCTGCCTTGGAAGGAACCGGTGGCCAGAGCCAACGAGTAGTGCGCAGGAAGTTAGGATCGAGTGAAGCTCCGCCTCCTGTCAGCTCCCGCCTATTAGGTTCTGAGCCGCCGCTGACTTGACAGTAGGCGGAGCTTCACGCACAGCCGCCTGCTGCTGATTGCTGGCCATTTCAAAGCTACTTTCCAGCAATCTCCTCAAATAAGCCCCCTCCCTTGGGAGAATGGCCTTTAACTAACCCAGTCCCTGCTGTCCAAAAGGCTGGGGATCACTGCCGCAAAGGCTGGTCCCGAAATCCTTTCAGGTAATAAGTAGGGTTAAAACAATTTTTGTAAAGATACAGAGACCCTGTCTTTTTCATTCTCAGTCTCCCATGTGCACCCACTAGTAGGATGGAAAGGAAAGCCGCCTCACTGAAGGCACATTTTAGCATCGTGAGTCCATAAAATAGTTGTCTTAAGCCAATGAATTTGGGGTTGTTTTGCCGTGCAGACAAATGAAACTCGCATATCAGTGTGCGTGTAGAGCTGGTAATACTGGTGATGTTGGTTAGAATCCCTCTAATTTTTCTCAGCCACATGGAGACTGAATCCATATGTCACTAGGGACAACACTCGAAGGATTGCTCGCAGAGTTAGAGACCAGAATGACAGATTTCTTGACATGTTGGTAGCTTGAATCAGAAAATAAAGCTACACGCCCAACTGTGGCTTCCCCTCAGGGACAGAGGTGAAGCTCGTTACTAGCATTTAAGGTGATTTCTGCAGATGAAAAATGGAAGAAACTCACAGAGACAATAGTGGTGATAAAGATGATACTGATTGTGTGGTGAGGGTGGAACTTGGTCAAAGAACTACAGAGTGCTGAACCAAGAGATCATTGGGGGTACCATGATACCACGTTGTAAGGGAAAGAGCACAGGCTTTGGCCCCGGAACTCCCTGTCCAAGTCCTGACCTCATTATCTTGGACAGGTCATAGGTCCCTTCTGAAGTTCAGTTTCCCAGCTACTAAATAGAGATGACTATACTCCTGTCCCTACCCCTCACGATTTTAACCGGGGGTCAAATAGCAGAATGAGAAAATGCTCTACAGAGTACTAGAAGGACTCTTCTGCCAGCTTTGTGGTCACTTATTATGACAGTGATAGAAAATAATAACTTTCCTGACCTCCTAGACAAGTTACCTTTATGGGAAGAATGGGCAAAGGAATGGTAAGGCTTGACTCAGTGCCACACACGATGTCAAGGTATCTAAGCCAGCAGGCAATTTTCCCATTTGTGAAGCTACATTTGTATACTAAAGAGGAGGTATTAATGCCAAGTGTACAACTTAGGCTCAGATGTTTCTGTATTAATTTATGTCTGTCTTCCCCTCCCTAAAATATAAGCTTTGTCACGTTCACCTGTAGACATTCAATGCTTAGAACAACTTCTTTAAAAAGTAAACAAATACTCAGAAGTTTGTTAACAAATTCATGCATTCAGCAAATTTTGATTAGTCATATGAGATAACACTGCAAAATAAGTTAATTGTGGGCAGAGATTTTAATCTTTTCTGTTCATTGCCATATTTCTGTGCATAGCAGTACCTGGCACTAAATGGTTTTTTGAGTGGGTAAATGAATGTTTAAGAAATGAAACAGAAAAGTTCCTGTTCTTGAGAAGTTTCCCATCTGGTGGACTACAGCTTTTAGAGTTGTCAACATACACACTTAGGTTAAAACTCAATTTACTTGCCTCCCCTGTTTATTTAAGTCTGGGAATGATTTGTTAATGAATGTGCTACAAAGAAGGAAAGGCGAAGAGATGGGGAAGAGCTGTGGAAGCAAAATAGGGTTCCTAAGTTGATAACATTTTCCCAAATGACATGAAGATTCATCTACATAATTAGAATATTTTCTAAAGTAATTGCTTTGTATTTTTAATATTTCCATGTATGTACATGTCTTTGTTACTTACGCATTGCTGGAACAAAACACCTGGTATTCACAACATAAGACAAGAAAGATTTATCACGGCTCACTGTTTCAAAAGGACTCCTTAGTAGGCAGCTGTAAATGGTGGCAGCACATGGCAGAGGCTGGAGAGCTACACGTGGCATTGCAGACAGAAAGCCAAGTAAAACAGAAGCTCCTTAGTGTCTGGAGACTCAAGGAAGCCCAGAGCTTTCCTAGGAAGAAGCTGGAATGATGTTTCTTCTTTCTTCTTTTAAAGCGTCTTGTTGGGTCACCCCCATTACCAGGGTGGGAGCCCATTCCTCACTCCCTGGACCACAAGTCAAGAATACACACCTGAAAACGCTGCTTTGGTAGCCCCCGACCTCAACAAATTGACATAATTCTTCCAGATCAAACCCCAAGCATCCATGCCTTCCAACCAGGCTCCATCTCCCAACAGCTCACACTCCACAGTTATCCTCCTACATCCAAATATATAAGGCTTTTGGGGGCACTCCAGATCTAAACCATACCAGTAAATGTATTTGTGATTTGACTGTGTTGTAAGAGAGTCAAGAAATAACAAATTCCCAGCCTTCCCATTCTGTCCCATTCCTCCTTAGAAATAGCCATAGTCAACAATTCAGTCTACGTTTCTCTTCAACTAACTTAGTAGATGCCTCATTTTCAGAATTGTTTAAAATAACTATGGGCCTAGAGCTTGATATAATCTAAATTTGCTGAGAAAACTGCCTAAAACATACATACTAAAAATAACAGGGAAGACAACCGTATTACAGAAATCCCCAGATGGGAACAAAAATTGTTTCTGAAATTGCTGTGATTTGTACAATGTCTGTCTTTTCTCATGCCCTGTGTTTTTAATCCCTTTATATTTTTTGTATGTTGAAATTAGCAAGAGACCCTAATTTATTTTTCGGGAAATTAACAAATAAGACTCTATTACACTCAACAACAATAACATCTTTCTTTATCTTGAAAGGGATTTTTTTCAGAGTTGAATGAAGTAATGCAGAAAATTTTGTGCTTGTGGCAATACAGGAAGGAGAGGTTATCTATCATCCTAATAATTCTTACCTACGATGGACACAGGACCCTTCCAGAAGGAATGCTTGTCAGCAAATCAGGGCTGAGGCCGGTCAATGTTCTGATGATTGTCCTTGAACTTCTTTTCATTTTTATGTTTCCTCCTATCTTTTTCTGGTCTCACACTTAATGTTTATATACCTTTATGTAATATTTTATTTTAATGCCTTCATATTTTTATTTAATATCTCTATATATCCCTTATAGTTTACAAAGAAACTTACCACCTATTTCAAAATTTGATCTTTGAGAAAAGTGAAATTACATCATTTACAGAAAAATGAATAGATCTTGAGACCATAATCTTTTTTTCCTTCAAATTCTTTATTAATATGCATTTGTGATACATAATAATTAAATTCAAATTGAGGAATTGGTGTATATGCATACCGCATCTTGATCATTTTCTTTCCTCCTTCCACCCTTTCATTCACCCTCCACATTCCCTTTCCCTTTCCATAAAAACTGTCTGCGTCTTTCCTACCCTCACTCTTTGTGCTCTTGGCTTATTTATACATGGTAGTGAACTTTCTGAGTCTGATTTATTTTGCTAAACATAATGGCTGACCCCATAATCTTAAATGAAATAAATCAGGCACTGAAAATTACTTATAGTTTCCCTCTAATATAAAAACCCCAAAATATAAATTCATTGAAGAGTAAAATAAAGCAGACATACAGGAAACAGGAAGCCAGACTTAGTCAAGATGGGGAAGGGGACCAGAGAAAGGAAGAAGAGGGGAAACCGAGGAGGAGAGTAAAGGAAAACGATCAAGAAATGTTGTGTACCAGCTCCCCCAAAATGTCTACTTATTACAAACATATACTAATTAACTTCTTCATTTGACTTTTGAAACTCCAAGAATATGTGCAACTGTTATTGGGATGACTATTTGCTGCCATTTTTCAGATGAGGAAACAGAGGCTTTGTGAGCCTAAATGACTTGTTAGTTACCGTTAGGACTCCAACTTTCAAATCTCTTGCTTTTTCCTCAACTTAAAGTTGGCCTCAGGTAAGAAACTCCTGATATTGTCATCAAAACCTTCACAGCCAGGCATGGTGGTACATCTCTGTAATCCTCGCGTTTTTGGAGGTCAAGGTCAAAGTATCCCAAATTTTAGCCCATCCTGGGGTAACTTAGCTACTTGGAGAAAATACTGTCTCAAAATACGGAAATTAGAAAAGGGCTGGGGATGTAGCGCAGCGCAAAGACCCTTGGTTCAATCTCCAGTACTGGAAAGGAAAGAAGAAAGAAAGAAAGAAAGAAAGAAAGAAAGAAAGAAAGAAAGAAAGAGCAGAGAGAGAGAGAGAAAGAAAATTTACCATATTGTTAAAAAAATCATTATATTTTAGTCATACAGCCCATATAAAGTGTCAGAATACACCTCTGAGATTTCACTCATGATGGGGAATGAACTTCCCTCAGGTAGAGCTGCCAGGATGTTCATCTCTGACCTTCTGTTGTGCTGGCAGCAAGCTTTGGCTAGGATATCTGGTGGTGAGTTTCATGTGAATCCAAGGCTAGAACTGTCCTTTTACCCAGTGGATCACAGAGGTCTACACAGCAAGTTCACCAATGACGTCCAACTCAGGATTCCTGTCCCCTTGGCCTGCTGTCCTGTTGACAGAAAGTCAGACCAGAGGACTTGACCCTTAAGGAATCTACCAAGACGTTCTGACATTTGACAACAGATCTGGAAAAGATGGGAATCCCAAAGGTAGAACCTGTCTGTCCTCAGGGAGAACGAGTCAGACTTTCAGTGGTCACGTCCACTAGATCAGTGTGTACTTGTGACTGGAAGCAGAGCATTATGGGAAAAGCTCTTCCGTGAGTAGATATAAGACAGGGGAGGAAAGGAGGGGAACTGCATTTGTATCCTGTCTCTGCCCCCTGCTAGCAGGGAGTCTCCCATCCTCTGTCTTACACAGGTGAAATGGAGAGTGGTTGCCTGCCGTTCCTGGAATATAAGGTCGTCATGATGACGCAGAAAGTTTGTGAAAGCTTTTCAGGAACGCCCGAAGCACCAAAAAACAACATCCATTTCATTTTTGTTCTTCTTGTTCCTTTGTCTTCCAGATGGAAATCTCTGCTCATAAAACTCTTCCACAACCAAGGGACACTGACACAACCACACAGCTCGTCTCCATGACCTCATTGTCACGGGCCCCGTAGATCGCTCACCAGTGAATTCCTTTCTTCATCCGTTGTCTTATGCTTATTTGATTCCTCTCCTGGAAAACTTAATGCCAAGCTGGAGCGCGCCTTCCAGCACTATCAAAGAGAAATTGAAAGAGAACTATTTAACACATGGGAAGAATAAACCATAGCACAAAAGTGAAATCTTCCTTCTGCTCCTCCCAACTTTAGTAGCACGCTATTTATTAACCCTGAGAGTTAATAAAGTTGAGATTTACATCACCAACTATATGTTTGCCCCTTAATATATGTTCTTTTCTATAATAACAGCTTTTGCAGAGCACATAGCCTCTAAATTAAAAATCACATTTCTCGGCCTCTTTAGGTATGGTCATGTGACAATGTTCTGGCCAACAGGAGGTGAGCAGAATCCATGTTCACAAATTTCGGCCCCCTCTTTTCTCAGATTCCAAGTTGGACATCATGTGTCAAAGATAACGAAGACACTAGAAGGAGCCTGGAACTCTACCGTGCTATGCCACCCTACCTTTTGCGTGAGAAAAATTCATTTCTGTCCAGTGTTCTCTCACTGTATCCGTGGCTCCCCAGTGACAGTGGCCTGAGATGTACAATAATGAAAGTTACAAAAAGAAGTACTTTAAGGTGTATCGCTTCACACTTCTTGAGCTTGGGAAATCCTACGCCTGCTCTAGATCTCGGTCTACAATAGCGCACGTTCTCGAGTGTGCTTCCGCGGCGTCCTCTCCCTCTGCCCTACTGCCATGGGGGCCGCCGCTGCCAGCAATCCGGCTGATCAGCCACAGGGATGGGCAAGGCGGCAGGAGGGACGCCATGCCGGAGCCGCTAGGATGGAACGCGAGCCTCAAGGTCACTATCGGGAGAGAGGAAGGAACATGCAGACACAGACAATTATTGGGAATTCTGTGCCCGGCAGGAGTGTAGCATCCAGAATGCATAAAGGTCTCACAGCTCAACAAGACAACCCAACTAAAAAGTTTTTAAAACCCCTGAAATTGGCATTTATTTCATCAAAGAAGATACACAAATAGTCAAAAATGCATAAAAAATAACCAACACCACTCATTATCAGATGATTACAAACCAAAGCCACAACAGCGTGCAGTTCCATATGTGCTGGAGGAATGGCTCAGCAGGTAAAGAACTTAAGAACCTGAGTTTGATTCTCCAGCACCATGTAAGCCAGGCATGGTGGCGCACTCCTATAATCCCAGCATTTGGAAGGCTGAGGTCCAAGGTCCACTTGGGCTCCATAGTGGGTTCAAGGCCAGCCTGGACTATAGAGTGGGATGCTGTCTCAAAACATATATATGTGTGTGTGTGTGTGTGTGTGTGTGTGTGTGTGTGAGCACACCCGCACGCGCGCTAGTATGGCTATAAGAAAAGGGGGGAGAAAAAGGGGAAAAAAAAGAAAGGAGGAAAAGAAAAAATGACAACAGCAAGTGTTGGGTGGGATGTGGAGAAACAGGAACCCTTGTGTCATGCCGGTGTGAATGTGAGTGAGTCAGCTGCTGAGGACAACCACTTGGCAGGTCCTCAAAAAGTTAAACAAAAATTATCATATGACCCAGCAATTTTACCCCTGCAGGTATGCTGAAAAGAACTTAAACAAGTCTTCAAACAGGTATATCCACACACATGTTCATGGCAGCGAAATTTACACTAGCCAAAAGGTAGAAAATGTAAATGCCCATTACAGACAAATGAATAAATGTGGTAGTGGATATGTGCACTAGAATATTCCTCAGCAATCAAAAGAGATCAAGTGCTAGCCCACGTGACTACCAGGCTAGGCTTGAAACAGGCAATGAGGGGAAGCCGGAAGCAAACGTCGCACACTGGAGGCTTCCATTTATGTACAGAACAGATAAGTCTGCAAAGACCAGAAGCAGACTAGTGGCTGCTGGGGTCGGGGAGAAAGGAATCGGAGGGGCTGCGCCGAGTAGGGGACTTCCTTTTGAGCCGGTTTGAGACAGGAGGGGTGGTGTTTGCAGGCCATTTTGAATGTACTGAATAGGTAGTCCCCTTTGAACAAAAAGTTGTTTGTGTTGTGTGAATTTCACATAAGATCACACACACGCACACACAAACGCACACAGCTTTAGGGCCCAAAAGCAAAACCAGGGCTGTTTCTTCCCAGCAGGGCAGGAATCTGCTTGAAACAAAGACCCAAGCCACCTAAGCACCAGGCCACTAATGAGCCTCTCTCCTCCCGGCTGGAAGCTAAAGATTACCCCTCCCCCCTCCCCCCTCCCTCCTGCCCCTCCCTCCCTCTCTGCGTCCTGCCTTCCCTCTGTCGGGCTCCATCCAACCTGCCACTTGCCCGGTAGCAGCGGCTGTTCCAGGACACTGGCACACCTTTGCTCTTCCTGATTTTTTTTTTTTTTTGCTAATTATGTTAATGAGAACACGGCCAAGGCTGGGAGGCAGAAATCTTCAAGGGGAGGTCCAGGCCTCATTCAGCGGCAGGCGGCCCACGTGCAACGTGGTGAGGGACCCCGCCCCAACAAGATGTCTGCCTTTCAAGCCCAACTTTGTCTCACATGTGCTTAACATGGGACTAAATGATATTTTTCTTAATTACTTTCAGTATTCAGAAATGGATTGCTTTGTAGGGCCTCAATTAAAGCCACACTGCCATGAGCACCCGTCATCTTTCCTTTGATGAGTCCCAACGCCTGCTGCCTTCTCCCCGGCCCAGCCCCTGGCTCTGCTGCTGGGAGGCTGTCACCTCCTAACTTAAGTCACACCACACAGCGAGAGGCCAGGCCCTCAACGTCCTGACTGGCCTTGGAGGTCTGCTATTTATTTGCCTCCCTTGCTCTTTCACTCTGATGGCAATGGTCTTCGTGCTGTTCCTGCCTCAGGGCCTTTGTACTTGATGTTCTTTCAACCCCAAACGCTGTTTTTGCCCATTCATTCCACATTTCAACTCAAATACCAACTAACTGGTGAGGTCTTCCCACTTTCTTATTCACTTTTCTTTCTTAGTTTTGTTTCATATTATGTTACAGTTAACAGAAAACATTTAACAGCAAACATAGTCTTGTTTATTTTTTTAAAAAATTTTCTCCCCCCCCACCACAGGTAAGTTCCATGAGCTGTTTTGTTTTATTTTGTTTAACCAGTGTCTCTAAAGTAACTAAAGTAGCTCCTGGCACACAGCGGGTGGTCTGTAACTATCCACCAAATGTATGAATGGGCGTTTGTGAAGACCAAAGGTAACTAACGCATGAGGCTGGAGTGCAGCGCAGTGGTCCTTCCCGGCCTAGCCCTTGCCCTAGGTTGGTCTCAGCACAGAAAAAAGAAAGAAAGGAAAGAAAAAAGGAAAAGGAAGGAGGGAAACAAGGACAATGGATGTAGTAGCTCTGCACACATAGTACAGTGTTGTATTATTCATAAGCAAGTGAAACTTACCTCAGTGCACCAAGGTCTACACTAATAGTTTGTGGTATTAGGGAAAATAGTAGCAAAAACCAGAATTTTCACCACACCAAAAACTGCCATAGACCTCAAAAGACAGATCCGGTAGACGTGGACCGTACAGCCTTTCCCCAAGGCTGCTGGTCAGTAGCCATGCCGGAGCCATCTCCTGGACGTCACGCAGACTTCAGGCTCGCAGGTTCCGCAGCCGTGGGAGTCGAAGGAGTGGGGGCATGTCATAGCTGGGGTGGGATTTTATGGACACTTCGAGTTGCCTTTTTTATTTACTATCACAGAATTAAATTAGAAATACAAGTAATTTTGGTTCAATGTGAAAAGAAAAAAATCTGAACTCAAAATACAAGGGGGAAAAAATAAGCGGCCAAATCTTCCAGAGGTCAGGACAGCCAGGAAGGTTCCTTCTTAAAGTCTTATAAATAGAAAGTAATTTCTAAAATGTCAAGGGTTTCTCGGCTCAATTAAAATTATTTGTAGCACAAATGGTTGAGACCAGGGAGTGCTTTAGCCAGAGAAATGCAATAACAAGAGTGATAAGCGTGTGGGTTAGTGGGGTTCAGGGGAAGTCTTATTTAGATGGTGAAGACTTTCCATCACGTCAGAGACCAGTGATAAAGGAAGCTGAGCTATTGTCCTTCGGATCCCTTTCCTCCCGCTTCCACTTGGAAACACGCAGCAGCCGAGAGCCATTTTGCAAGCGAAACAACTTCATTTCCCGGGTCCATTCTGAAGCAGCAGTCATAACTCAGGGTGTCCACGGCTTAGGACAGGCTGGGGAATGGCTGCGGGGTTGCAGCCCTGAGCTAAGCACATATAACTTCTTCCTAAATGTGTTTTGGACTCTGGCTGTCATCTACTAAAGGATGAATTTTGCAAATATTATGAACTTATCCATTTGGGAAGCAAAAACAAATATCATGTAGTCCCTGCTTTTGTCATAGATAAATAGTTCTTTACATAGCAAGCCCGGGAGAGTTCAGGCACAACCTCGCCATGTCCAGTGAAATGTCAATTCAAGCCACGGGCATTATCATTTATTGTCAATGTAGACGGCCATCACTTACGGCCGTAATCAGAAAAATTACTGATGATTGATACTGACGGCTGTGATGATGACTCTTGCAATAAGCTTAATTAAAATAATGAACTGCTATTGTATGCAGCTTCCTTGCGGCCCAGGTGGGATAATGTATCCGGGCCACAAAGAAGTCACCAGCCAGCATGGCGTTCATATTTCAATGCTGACACAACTGGGGAGCCCAGAGGCGTCATGTGGGATCTCTGCAGGCCACTCTCAGCTCTGAGGCCCACGGTTCTTCGTGCATTGTGCACATGTAATTGCAAGAAATGTAAGGACAAGATGTCTGCAGGTTTATTGGGCTGGCTGCAAATCAGGCCCAGCAGTTGGTGGGGACCGTCTCCTGGTGGGCCTTCCCACGGAGCTGCTTACCAAGTCCTTGAGGATGCAATTTAAGCTAGGCACTCCCACCAGACCCCTTTCCCCACTGAGGCGAGGGGAACTCCCCAGAGACAAAAGCCGGTATACCAGCTCAAAAATCTGGCCCTGGGTCAGTCTGTAGCATCAGGTTGTTTTTCTTCACCGAGCTTCTTACTGCTAACTTTTCCTCTGTCCCTTCAGCACCTGGGGTGCAGGGCAGACAGAAGGGAAGAAAATAAAAACCTCTGAGGGACTTCGGAACCACCCAGAAGGCCAGCCTCAAACCCAGTCCTGCGTCCAGGTCCCATAATTGGTGAGGGCCTTAAAAACACAAACAGCCCCCATCCACCGTGGGAAGATCAAAGGGACATTTACCCACTTACTTAACTCAGAAAAAATAAAACACCCAGCGCAAATTGTGGGCTTTTAACTATCTTGTGGGACCAAAACCTAATCAGAGTGTGGAGGACTATAAACATCTAGGAAGGGAAGCAGACAGTCATTAAAATTTGATTATGAGACTAGCAGCTCTGATAGGGCCTTGTGGGCTCATAGAAGAAAGACCCTGGACTGACAGGCCACCTTCCCTGCAGAGGGCTCCGAGTGAAAGAGCAAACCAGCAGGGACATTTTGCCTTCATTTATGCACGGATCTGGAGCCACACAGCCCACAACCTGCCTCCTGCCAAGAGAAAAATTGGCTTCCGTGGTTCATGTACTTTTCCCATTCTGCTTGCTTACAAAACATTTATTGTCTGCTAATCATAGAAAAAGACAAACTCAGCGGGATGTAGTGCCCAGTCTTGTAATCCCAGCTGCTCAGAAGGCTGAGGCAGGAAGACATCAAGCTTGAGTTTAAGCTGGGTTATTTAGAATGAAATTTAAAATAAAATTTGTAAAAGATAGGGATGTAGCTCAGTGGTACGGCACTTGCCTAGCACGTCCAAGATCTTGGGTTCAATCTCCAGTACCCGCCACCGCCCCCCCCCCCAAAAAAAAAAAAAAAAGAAAGAAGGAACATTTTTACATAGCATATTATAGCAGTTGTCTCTGGAATTTGTTTCATTTGTTCAGTCATCCATTTGTTGAGCTGATATTTACAAGGGCGTTGAAGACTTGGCAGTGTCATAAGCAAGCCAAAGACCCTCATCTCTGTAGAGCTGAGTCTGCATTCTGGGAGGAAGAGACCATGTGCAGGTGGTGAGCCCAAGGAAGGAAAGGACCTAGGGAGGACAGACAGAGTGTGTGTTGAGGGTTGGGGTTTAAATTTGGATATGACAGCCAAAAGTGACCTCACAGAGAAAGGGACACTGGAGTGAAGATTTAAGGAAGTGCCTCTTGGAGAAACCATGATTAGAATCTGGAAGAAGTATCAAGCCAAGTTAGCACAAGGACACAGGGACAAGGCTGGCCTCCTGGGATGCTACTCTGTCACAAGCTCAGTGTGGCCTTTCTTTCTGGGTTTATAATTTAATAGTGCCTTCTGTTGATATTCATCTGCTTGTAACAAGGTCAAATTTACCCAGGCCAAATTAACCCCAACCCTAAAGTCCTCTCCAGAGTCTAAACAACTCTAAGTAGTCACTCTCAGATTAAGGTCTTGCCTGCAGCAAAGCAAAAACCATACTTTCTGGCCCCACCCCTAGCCTATCAATCATTCTAATATAAAGCATCTTACTTATGGCACTATTAATGTTTTGGATTATATATTTCTTGGTTGGAGGAAACTGTCCTGATCATTTCAAGATGTTCAGCAGATTCCCTGGCATTTACCCATAATGCCAGGTGCACCTCCCCAGCTGTGACAACCAGAAATGTCTCCAGCCTTTGCTCTAGGATACAAAATTGCCCCATTGAGAACCAGTGATTTAATATGATCCTCTTAATTTTGAAAACAAGTGCAGTTAAAAGAAACTCTTCTGCTAGATCAGGATCTTGGATGTTCTCAGACAGCCCATGTGTTGAAGGCCAGATCTCCAGCCATGGCACCACTGGGAGGTGGTAGAACTTCTAGATGTGAGGCTTAGTAGAAGGTAATCAGGTCTTCAGGGATGTGCCCATGAATGGGATACTGGGACTCTGACCCTCTTTTTTTTTTTCTTTTTTGTTTTCTGGTTGCCACAAGTGAAAACATCCTCTTCCATGCATACCCACCATGACACACTGCCTGTCTACATGCCCCAAAGTGACCAGCTAACCAACATAGCCTGAAACCCCCAAAACTGGGAGCCAAAATAACCCTTTCCTCCTCCTAAGCTGAGTATTCTAGGTATTTTGTGATGCAAAACTGATTAATACACTCTTTTTTTCCCGTCCTTTACAAAAAACAATGGTCAAGTTCAGAATGAATGAGGACTTCAGAGGCAGGATGACCAGACTCTGTTTTATCACACCTGTCTCCTTCCACCCGGCTCATAGCAAGACCCTCTTCTTCAGTCTCCTTGCCACTAGCCTGCTCCTTGCCACTAGCCTGCTTTCTGCCACAGCCTGGGCCTCTCCATGTGGTTTCTAAGAGCAGATCTGATGCTATCACTTCTCTCTTTCAACACCTCCAATAACCTTATAGGAAAGAATTCTAATGCCCATCGTGACATGCTAGATCCTTCACAACCTGGCTTCAAATGGCCTAAACCCAGTGATACATTCATTGCCTCAAACCAAGTGGACTAGCCCTTCTCTACCTAGTGTGTGGTGGTGCTCTTTCACTCTCTGATCCTATTGTCCCCTAGCCTCTGCTCCTCGTTTTTAGGTAACAAAAGCTTACTTATCCTAGGGCACAGCTCCAACTCTATTTATTTCTAAGTGTTTCCCAACATTCCTCTCAATCCTTTCTAAACAAGTGGCTCTGGGAACTTCATTCACTATATCACACTTCATGGCTATCCTGTGTTCAACGCCCCTACCAACTCTCTAACAAACATTTGCTGAGTACCTACTATGTGCCAGGCACTCTTCTAGATCCTGGGGATGGAATGTGAACAAACTTGTCCAAAAGTGACATCTTTGCTGCAATTACATTCTAGATTGGAATTTAGAAAATAAAGTAAGAAACTGAATGTGTGTTAGATGGTGATGATGCCAAGTGCTACACCGGGACTTGGGAAAAGAAATGAACTTGCCTCACTCTCTGCTTTCAAAGAGCTTCTGGTCGTGGAAGTTGGAGGAGCTGTGAGTGTAGGGTTGTAGGAAAAGGAGGAAAAAGCACTTGAATACTGTATCCAAGCTCGAGAAGTTCCCAGAGTCCCACAGACATCAATGAAAAGTGGTTTGAAACCTTGGGGAAGGCTGCATTTTCAAACTTTTGAGCCAAACTTCAGGAGAACCTTCTAAGAAGGTGTCTTAGTTACTTTTTAGTGATTGTGACTGAATACATGACATCTACAAATTTGGGGAGGAAAAGTTTCATTTTAGCTCACAGTTTCACAAATATACAGTCAACCCATGGGCAGCCAGCGACAGTGGAAGGACATGGCAGAGGCAGAGGTGGAGGTTGCTCCTCACAGCATTGCAAACAGGAAGCCCAGTCAAGTCCACTCAGGTCAAGTCAGCTTGAAAGAAAGGAAAGAGCATATATATATACTTCCAAGTCCACTCCTAGTATTCCACCCCTTCTGGGTCCAGCCTCAGTGTTCTGTCCCTTCCAGATTTAAGCCCACATCATACACCTGTAATCCAATTCACCTGCCTGTAATCCAATCTGCCACTCACCTAACCTTCCCCCCACACCATAATCCACTTCTCCAGACGAGGCCCCATCTCCCAATAGCTCACAACTCTATAGACAATCCATAACATCCAAAATATGTGAGACAATAGAGGGTCAGGCCTTTTACCATGTAGGCACAAGGCCTGACCTCAGAGGCATGAAAATCAGTTCTAGAAATACTTGGATAGAATCCCCATCCAAATTAACTTTAGACCAGAACAGTCTCCTTTGCTTCAACAACCATGGACAAATAGTGGTAAAACCACTACTAGAAGCCCTAAGTACACATCTCAGCCTCAGGCAGAAATTTCTCACCTCAGATGGGGCTAAAAAATGGAAAACACCTCCATTCTTAGCAGTATAGACATCATCTGCCCAGAAAGCCAGTCTATTTCCATGATGTTACCAACTAGGGACTGAAGTTATATGTCACTGAAAAGTTCCCATGTTGAGACCTAACACCAATGTGGTGATACTAGAAGGTAGAGATTTGGGGTGGTGATAGATCACGAATGGGACCAGCACCTGCATGAGGGACTACAGAGACTGGAGATCTCCCCACCCAACACAAGAGATGCAGCAAGAAGGAGCCACATATACACCAGTGAGGAGACCCTGCTAGACACTAATCTGCCTTGGTCTTTGATGTCCCCAGCCACCACTCTGAAAGAAGTTTCTACTGTTTTTATAAGCCACCCACTTTATATTACCTTATTATGATAATTTTAATGACCTGATGCCACCCTGAGAGAGTACTCAGGAATCATAAACACTAATTCCCCTTCCCCCTCTCCCAAAGCAGGAAGTACACCAGAATATAAAAATAAAAAGCCAACAATCTTTCCCAAAAGTTGACATTGAGTTAACTAATGTAAAGGCCTCCTGGGTCCCCACTTGCTCAGCCAGTGTCCAAGCTCTGTCTGAGTTTCCAGCCACTCTCTAGCCTGACCATGCCGTAGACAACGTGTGTTGACTCTCCTTTCCTTGAAACAGTTAATCTTTGCAACCAAAGTTCCAAATGGGAGGTTTAAACTGGGGATCAGCTCAATCTGCGCACAGGTCATTTAAGAGCTCACACTCGTGTTTGAAATATAGATTAACCAGGAGAGTATGAGTTCAGCACTTTTATGTAATGTTGTTTCATTGATCCTGCAGGCCAGCTGGATGTGGCTTCAGAAGGATACCTAAAAATTAGTTTTAAAACTTTCTCATCTTTTAATATTTTATAACCTGTCAGAAAATCAATTACAAACTCTGCCCCCTTTCAACACCTGGTATCAAAGGAGCCGACGTTTACAAAGTGAGGCTCTTCCTTGTCCTTTTACAAAAAGCAATGGACAAGTTCTGAATGAATGATGACTTCAGGGAAATTCTTGGATTTGTAAAGATAGAGAGATGAATTGAGTAACTCTGACCTGCCAAGTCCACAGATTGGGTTTCTCCTTCTCCCCTACAATAATCACAAAATGGTCGGTCTAAATCTAGGGAAAGTTTGGGTGTGCAAAGGTGGGTACTGCCGGAACCCAGCCACCACTAGAACTTGTTGGAAACCTTGGTGTATTTCTGCGAGCTCTGCGTGTTACATACAGTTTTCTGCAAATCCCATCCTTCCTCTTGGACACACAAGCATATGGAGCGTGGTCTTTCATGTTGAATTTTTTCCACTTTATCTGATAATAGAGAAGGATTTAAAGGGAAAATTAGAAAACATACCAATTTGACTTTGATTGTATTCTTGTTTCTTCATGATTTTGTAAAATTTCTCTTATAAACCTGTATTAAGAAAACTAAAGTTTTTCAAAAATAAGAACTTAGATAAAGTCACAAATACTGCATGAAGAATTAATGGCAAAAGAAAACAGAATTGTTATTTTCATTGTCCAGTCAACAAAGAAAAATTACAACTTATTGGCCATTTACACTTCTTTCAAGAAGTATATATTCATTTCAGTTTTTTTTACATTTTTAAATTATTTCCCATTTTATTGATATGTATTAGTGAAAAATTTAAGGTTTACAATGAAGTTGAGCTTTTTGTGCACATACATATCTTGTCAAGGTGACAAAGACTTTCCCATTCTCCTTTTGTCCCTCCCCCTACCCACGTCTCCCCCTCTACCTACCCGACCCCCCTGGTTCACTTTGTTTTTCACTTTAAGTTCCATGAGATAGTTGTGATCTGGGACTCTCATATCAGAGAGACCATTCGATGTTTCACCTTCTGCTTCTGACTCACTTCACTAAGCATGACGTTCTCAAGTTTCTTCCATTTGCCCGCAAAGGCCTCCACACTGTTGGACTTTATAGATGCATAGTATTCCATTGTGTATAAGTACCACAGTTTGTGTATCCATTGGTGTGTTGATGGGTATTTGGTGACTTCCATATTTTAGCTATTGTTAGTTGTGCTGCTATGAACATAGGTATACATATGTCTCTGTTATGTGTTGTTTTGACCTCTTTTGGATATATTCCCAGGAGGGGTGTGGCTGGATCGAAGGGGATGTTTATTTCCATTCTTTTGAGAGCTCTCCATACTGCTTTCCAGAGTGGTTGTATGAATTTACACTCCCACCAGCAGTGCAGGAGGGTTCCTTTCTCCCCATAGCCTCACCAGCACTGATTGCTATTTGACTTGATATAGGCCATTCTCTCTGGAGTGAGATGGTATCTTAGTATTGTTTTGATTTGCAGTTCTCTTATGGCTAGAGATGTTGAACATCTTTTCATGTATCTATTGGCCACTTGTACTTCTTCATGAGTGAACTGCCTCTTCATTTCATTTGCCCACTTTTCAATAGGATCCTTTATTTTGGTAGGATTATTTTCCTTCAGCTCCCTGTATATTCTAGTTTTGAACTTCCTATCTGAGTTATTGGTGGTGAATATTTTTTCCCACTCTGTTGTTTCTCTTTTTACATTGTTGATAGTTTCCTTTGCTGTGCAGAAGTTTTTTAATTTAACAAGATCCCATTTGTTAATAATGGGGATAATTTCTTTTGCTCTTGGTGTCTTGTCAAGAAAGTCTTTGCCTACCCCTATGTCTTTTAGATATTTGCCTAATTTGTCTTCTAGGAGATTCAGTGTTTCTCTTTTAATGTCTAGATCTTTGAACCATTTTGATTTGATTTTGGTGCATGGTGACAGGTGTGTGGCTAGATTAATTCTTCTGCATGTGGATGTCCAGTTTTCCCAGCACCATTTGTTGAACAGGCTGTCCTTTTTCCATTGTGTGCATTTGGCCCCTTTGTTGAAGATTAAGTGGTTGAGGGTATTTGGGTTTGTCTCTGCATCTTCAATCTGTTCCACTGGTCTATCTGTCTATTTTTGTGCTAGTACCAAATAGTTTTTGCAACTATTCCTTTATAGTACAGTCTGATGTCTGGAACTGCAGTGCCTCCTGCCTTGGACTTGTTGCTCAGGATTGCTTTAGCTGTTCTTGGTCTCTTTTGGTTCCATGTGAATTTAAGAACTGTTGTTTCAAGTTCTTTGAAGAAACTTGTAGGTATTTTGATATGGATTATATTGAATCTATATATCAGTTTCATTAGTGTAGTCATTTTGACTGTATTTATTTTGCCTATCCAAGAACAGGGGATGTCTTTCCATTTTCTGATGTCTCCTATAACTTCTTTCTTCAATGTAATATAGTTTTCTTTATGTAAGTCCTTCACTTCCTTGGTTAGGTATCCTCCTAGGTATTTAATTTTTTGTTGAGCTATTGAGAATGGATTTGTTTTTCTGAGTTCTTGCTCTGGAAGTTCATTGTTTGTATAGAGAAAAGCTATTGATTTTTTAGTGTTAATTTTGTAGTGTGTGTCAGTTTCCCATTTTTAACCGTATCTTTTATTTCAGGGGGGGGGTCTAATTTTTTGAGTTCTTTCTATATTCTAGATATTAGTCCTCTGTCGAAGAAATAGCTGGTAAAATGTTTTTCCCACCGTATAGGTTATATTTTCACTCTTTCCATTGTTTTCTTTGTTGTGCAGATGTTTTTAATTTGTTGATTTTTGGTGTTACTTTTTGTGCAATTAGTATTCTGTTCATAAAGTCCTTACCTATGCCTATGTCTTCAAGGGTTTTGCCTGTTTTTACCTCTCCTGGATATCTTTCCTGGAATTAAGGACAACAGATTGTAGTGATGTAGTCTTCCATCCATTTGTCCATTGATAGAAGCAGTCTATATGCTACCAACTGATACATAGATAAAGAAAATGTGGTATATATACACAGTGGAGTACTACTTTGCCATTAAGAAGGAAAATTTTAATTTATTTATAGGAAAGCAGATGCGCCTTGAGACCATAATCCTAAGTGAAATAAATCAGGCACAGAAGATTAAACATTGCATGGTTTACCTTAGATGAGAAACCCAAGATATAAATAGTTTAAAAGATCAAAATAAAAGAAAGATGATAGAAAACAGAGAGGTAGAGTTTGTGCAGGACAGGGACGTGAGGATGGGTAAGGCAGGGAGGGGAAGTGAGGTGTAAACAATGAACACACTGCATGTACATGCACCAATTCCCCGAGCTGCCTGTAATCATTGGGTATCACTAGCACACACTACCAAACATGATCGCTATGGGGAAAGTCCAAACTTTCACAGCATGAGCACACCAAGCCCTTCTGAGTCGCCACATTCATCCCAGTGAACGGTAGTTCCTCCCACAGGTGTGTGGAGTATCACATTTAAGAAATGAGAGTAGAGAGAGAGAGAACGGGAGAGAGAAGGATGGGAAGAGAAAAGGGTCAATCTGGGGCCAGAAAGAACGGGATTAAAGGAAGACGCAATGAAGTGTTAGAAAGAGAAAGCTGGTGTAGGCAGGTGGCTGGAGAACTGACAAAGGACCCGGCTCGGGCTCTGGCTCCTTGCCGAGGAGTTCCAGCACATCACACCCACATTTATTGCAGCCAGTGGCAGCAGTAGCTAGCACAGCCTGTCACTTCTGGCAGTGTCCGTGGCACTACTGCGCGTTACTCTTTAAATGAAAGTAAAACACCGCTATCTTTATTACGCTGACATTTAATAACCAGCGTAGGCCAGGGAACTGCACCCACAAGTCTGCCCTTCACTGTGTTGGCCACCGCTCCCAGCCGAGAAATACCAATTACATGGCAGGAATCACCGTGGGTTGGCGCTTACCTGACAGGCTCACAAAAAAATATGTTCAGTTTTCGTTTTTCTGACCACCTGCCTGGTTGGTTCTAAGAATTCAAGTTGAATCTTCCTTACCGGGTTCACTGAATTTGCCAAAGCCCTAAAGTGCATCCCTAGGCAGTTTGGAGCTGATAAAGTGATCAAACTGCTTCATGATAAACTAATCCAGTTGTTTGTTTGCTTTCACCAACTTAAAAAAATATATAGTAATTCCTTATTTCCATTCAGCCGGGTCACTTTACCTTGAGGGGTGAGGAACGTGTGACTACCTCCTGCTGATTAGTTACGAAGGTGCCAAGGAATGATTCCCAACCAAATCCACCTCTCTGTGGGACTTTGGGCAAGTCGACTTACCTCTCAGTATCTCAGTCGTCCAGCCTCTAGAATAAAGAAGCTGGCAACAATACCAGGTTAGGGTGTTGCTCCCCAAGCTCCCTGTGGCAATGTGCAGGAAGCGCTTAAGGCAGAGCTCAGCGTGGGTGCAGCACTCTGTGTCCACTCACCGTTTCTAACGTCCACACACCTTCTTGAGTACTCGTTAGTGCTAGGTGCCATGATGACCCTTCGAAGCGAACAATGAGGCTGTCTTTGGAGTTTATATTCCAGCAGAATATTAAGATTGTGACAATAATAACAACAATAATGGCAGCTACTGCTTAGTGGGAGCGGAACACAAGACGCATCTTATTTGATCTTCATAATTATGCTAAGAAGTAGGCATGAATACGACTTCAGAGGAGAGGAATCCACAGACTTCGTGGGGTTAAATAACCTCACACAACACAGTTGGTAAGTGGCAGAGCCAAGGTTGATATGAACAAACATGGCTCCCAATCATTGGGGGGGGGGGGGTTTGTTTTGTTTTCTTTTGTTTTTTTTGTGACAGTGTCTCGCTCAGTAGTCCAGTCTGGTCTTTAATTTAGTATGTAAACCAGGCGGGCCTCAAACTTATGACAGTCCTCCTGCCTCAGCCTCCCGAGTGCTGGGATTGTAGGCAGGCACCACCACGCCCGCCTATTACACAGTGCTGGGGGCTGAGCTTTGTGCTTTCTAGGCAAGTGCTCTAACCACTGAGCAAGTCCCCAGACCCTCCAATTCTGTCTTAACCATGTCTTTTATTTAACTTAATGTGGATTATTTTCAAGTAGTGACCACGGTTCCAACCTTGGCCCTCCACGTTATTCTTAAAGAACCATCGCCCCGCCTCCCATTTCTTTTATGTGAGGCACTGAGGATTTTTTTTTTCCTGATAGCCACTTACTGAACATGATAAAATTCAACCACCCAATGTAAGACACTTTACCCGCTGGTCAGAGTAACAGCTCAGCGTTTGAAAGAACATTTACCGCTGTCCAATGTTGGCCTTCACGCTGGGAGACAAGCGCACATCTCCAGGCCTACCCTGAGCTCATCACCAGAGAACGGTTTAATTGGTTAATCATATAAATTACAATCACTTAATCATTTTAAGCACCATGAGCCAATTAGCTCAGAGTTATGGGCTCTGAGGTAACAGTTATGCAAATGTTTGTTCCACTGCCGGCTATTAACAGCCATATTTTCTCTATCAAGATGACAGAGACTGATGGGTGGGGGAAGAAAAGGAAAGTGAGCATTTGTTTAGTTTAGACTTCTTTCCTGTTGGGTTATAATGAGGCATTCAGTGGGGAGAAGCGCCCAGGGCTGTGATTTTTTTTCCCACTTCCGGTAACTAGGGATTGAGCCCGGCTGCAAGCCCTCCACCACCACGCTACATCCCCCGCCTTGTTTTTTGAGGCAGTGTCTTCCTAAATTGCCAACACTGGGCTCAAAATTGAAATCCTCCTGCCTCAGCCTCTCAAGGAGATGGAATTACAGGCATATGTGTACAGGCCTGGCAGGAATTTCTTTACATTACTCAATAGGAGGGAAGCACAGATGCGCAAGAAGAACCTGCAGGGAAGAGCCGAGCTGAGCCTCTGCAGAATCAGATCCTAGTAGAAGGTGCAGGCTTTGCTGAGCACACCGTGTGCTCAGTCACGACACAGAAGAAACTGAGGACCCAAATGGAGGCACGACTTTTGCAGCTGCATTTTCTCCACTGGGCAACAAAGGGTCCACTGGTAATGTCCGAAGAGTGGATGGGTTAGATTGAGCAGCCTATATATAAATTGAGCAGCATAATAACAGTGAAGAACATAAAACAGCCCTGGAGAGCAGGATCAGCTATCATCAGTAGACCGAGAGCTGTGAGGAATTCCTGGACATGTGGTCACAGGGGGTACACATGTCCTGGGCCCCTACGCCAGTGTCTGTTGTAGAGCCTGGCACGTGATAGCTGGTCGACAGACATTGCAAATGGAAATTAATTAATGCCCAAATTGGTCTCTAAGAACCATTGAAATAAAGGTGTTCTGCTCTGTTCAGTGCCCCCGAGCACTGCAAACATGCATGTGCTGGCATGTAGCAGAGGGGACCCTGACGTGCAGCCTTTTGCATGCTGCTGTTCCCCTCCCTGCCCGGTGCCTGTCCAAGTACAGTGACTCCCTTACTCGCCCTCATTTATGCTTCCAAGGGTCGTGACAGGAACAAACAGAAGTATCTCAAAGATAGAATTAATTTTGTCCAGAAGGTACCAGAAGTAACAAAGCTCCGTGGTTCCAAGTCATTTTGCGACTCTGGTGTCTCCTTCAAGGAACGCCTTAGCTTTGCCTGAGACAACATTTGGCCTGCTTGGCTGGTTAGGTGATGTGGGGTTGCGTTTGGAGCCCGCCATTTTCCAAACGCAAACATACACACACAGCATGTTTGCCATGAAATTGCCCTCATCCATTTAACATCCTGGACTTTGGTCATGTGTCAGAAGGGGTCATGCAAGGGCCCAGGCGAGAGCACTGAACAGCCTAACTCTTGCAGTAAGGTTGCACAGTGTGGTGTAACGCAGAGGACAGCTTAAAGGCCGAAGCAGTCACAGGGAACTTCCTGGGGGAGGGGGTTGATCCTGGGGGCCAGGGACAAAGAGATGAAGGCAGGGAGCATCGAACATGACTTGGCACACTACTGTGCTACACGTCTAAGGATGTCTGAATAACCCACATCATTAATGTAGTAATTTTTTTAAGGCTTTCTATTTTCCAATTTGGGAGCTTTAATTGCTTAAGGAAGTAACTGACCCGGTTTATCTTGTTTACAGAGAGTCCAGAGGTGCCTTGCCCATAGACAAGGGGTGTGTGTGACCTGAGCCAATGACACCGCCCTCTCCCGCCCCCTTTGCCTTTGCTTCCTCAAACAGGGAAAATGATATTGACCTGACCTAGGACTGTTGTCAGAAAAAACTGACATACAGAATGAAATATTAAAACACTTCAGAGAGTGAGGAACTGCTGGGGGGGGTGGGGTGGGGGGGGGATGCAGAGCTAAGAGTATGCTGAGGCCCTGGAAACAGTAAGTAGAAATAGGAAATTGGACCCAAATCATAAAAAGAGATTTTAAAGCTTTTCTTCCTTCTGCATTTACAACACTCTATTATTGACTTTAGATATTTCCTTGCACTTAATTAGCCAAAAGCCAGCCTGACGCTCTCTAAAATCCCTTTACAGATCACGTAGTAGCCAGAGTCCAAGCTCCAGAGGACGGGGCCGGGGGGCACACCCGCGTTTGAGCACTGCTCTTTCGGTTTTCCTGCCGGCTCAGCCTGCTCTACGGTTTCCCCCTCCTAAGTAGGAAGCCATTTTTGTCTGTCTCTGGGACTCTCCCCACATTCACCCCGTATCAACTTTCTGAATTCCACATGGGAGGACGCTTGCTTAATCAGGGCACCTTAGCAAGACAGCTCCCTCAGGAAATCTTGTACATCACAGCAGTCAGTGTAAAACCGATTCTGACTCCAGCACCTGAGAGATGTGGTCGGCTCGGAAGCCCAGTTTGGATCCAACTCCTCCATTCTTTTCACACCTTTGAGGGGAGTAGGAACTTCCCTGGGCGTTGGCCAACAGTACTCTTACTCCAGTTAAAATTATAAAAGAAGAGTAGTTTGTCTCTTAGCTTGAGACCTAGAGACCAGAATGTAAGTAATTTCTTGAAAGGAACAGGGAAGACCAGCACTGGAGAGGGGAAGGCATCCAGGGAAGGTGTGGCAATTATCCCTACCCAAGTGACCATGAGGGCTGAATCTGGGCAGCAGTGTGGGACGTGGCCTACTACATAGTTTGCCAGAGGGGTGAGTGAACCCGGGTGTTTAACACCAGCTCTTGTCAGTCATTGACTGAAAGCTTTCGGGTTGTCAAAGCCTGATTGGTGGTTCTTCGTGGTTCCAAAAAGAGGCCTTGGGCTCAGAGATACTGGTGCTGGAAGTTAGAAGTCATCTGTAAGTGTGAGAGCTCAAGGACTGGTGGGGTCTGAGGAGGACGGACAGGACTCACAGGGTGTGCTCCAGAATGTTTGCTATTTCTGCCCAGGGGACAAGCTGGACATTGTTTCAGGGCTGTAGCTGTGGGCTCTCGTCTGGAGACTGCCTCATCCACTGGGCAGGTGTAGAGGAGCAAGGTCACTTGGACTCATAGTTGGCAATGTGTCCTGAGCAACGCCTGAGTCACAGCTCAAACATCTGAAAGAGTCCAAGATTATAAACTAATTATAACACAATAATAATTTTGTTATAATATGATCATGAATGTACCCCAGAGCTAGACGGGAAGCAGAACAGCCCTTTCCTCTTCCAGGCTGGTTCTCCTTGGGCCCTTGGAGAGAAAGCATGCTTGGTGATTTCGATCCTCTTGCTGATAATCGAAGTAGATTTGGCCATGTGTCCTGGGGTATCCAATGGAACCTACGAGAACGTGGAGGTTAGGATCTGGAGGAAGGGTTTCTCTTGCTCATAAGAAAGATACCTGACAAAAACATCACTCCCTTTTTTGTTTCTCTAGACATCTCAGAGTCTGCTTCTGAGGCTACACCCACTTTGCCACTTGTGGGTAGCCACCAACATGCAGGGGACAGCAAGGGGAAGGTGGGAAAGCCCTGCACCCGAGCCTCTGAGTTACCAACCCAGGAAGCATCCTGCTGCAGGCTTCTTGTTCTTTCAGTTCAAGGCACTTGCAGTTGGGTTTCTCTCGGTTTATGACATTTTTGGATTTGGTACTGGGGATGGAACAGTGGGCCTTCTCACCTAGCCTACTTTTTATTTTGGATTTTGACACCGGGTCTCCCTAAGTCGCTAAATTGTCCGGGCTGGGCTTGAATTTATAACCTTCCTACCTCAGCCCCCCAGGGTGATGGAATTACATGACTTAAAATGCTTTCATATTCTCTGTACCTAAAGAGACCCTGAATAATCCAATGTCAGTTAGCCCAACCGACCGGTGAAGAGGTGCTCTACTCCATATTAAAGAAACTGAGTGTGGGACTATGTGAACGGAGTGGGCTGAGCTGCAAGCCTATTCCCAGATCTTGTGTCTGCCTGACTCAGCTTTGGCTGCTGTAACAGAATGGACGTCTTGAAAAATGGTTTCCCACCCCCCTACAGTTTTGGAGGCAGGAAGCCCAAGTCAGGTGTCATCAAGGTTGGCTTCTGGTGAGGGCTCTCCTCCTGGCCTGCAGATAGCCACTTACCCCTGTGTCCTAACATGGCCTTTTCTGTGAAGATGCTTCCAATAAAGCTCTTCTGAATAATAGAGTGTAACACTTGGGGGAAAAAAAAAACTTTTGCATGATTGATGATAAAGGAGATAATAGCTATGGATATGATTTTAAAATATTATATAACGAAACATCAAAGTACCTTCTCCAAATGCTTGTTTCCAAATGATTGTTTCAAGATCATGTCTCGTGTCTTAGTTACTTTTTCAACATTGCGACTAAATACCTGACATTCACAACGTAGAGAGGAAAGATTTATTTTAACTCACGCTTTCAGAAGGTCATAGTCCATTCACAGGTGGGCAACTGGGAAATAGTGGAATCGCATGCAGGGCTAGAACCAGGTCCAGGCCAGAGCTGGAGCTGAAGACAGATCCTACAACCTGGCTGGACAAGCCAAGTCTGGGAGGAAGGGCGGAACCAGCACACATCCCTCCAGGTCAAGCCCCACGCACCCACCTCTTCCAGCCAGGCCCCACCACCCAACAGTACACAGTATTCATAGGTACACGAGATTTTGAGAGACACTCCAGATCTAAGCCACAACATCTGGATTAATTATTTAATCATAACTTTTAATGTAAGAGTGTATGAAAAAGTTCACCAATATTGGTTTTAGACTTGACATTGCAACTAACATTAACAGAGTTCTATTTGTGAAGTTTTGTGTGGTATTGGAGAATATTTATAGTTTTCTTAAAAACTAAGGCCGGTGAAGGAACAGATTTTCTGTATATACTTGAACAAACACAACATATTGCAACAAGATAGGAAAATCAATCTGACTTCTACTATCCAGACATCAAAGACATTTGCAAAAATAAAAATTAATATTATGTATTTCATTCATTTTTTTGTTTTTCAAACTGGTAATATTTCATAAAATATGTATTTAATATATAATCAATTTTGTTTATGAACAATTTATTATTTAGTAGTTTGTTTTATATAAATTAATACATGTGTACTTTTTAAATTTTTAGATATAATGTGGCAAATACAGACAAATGTAACCTACCTAAGCAAAGACTATGTATTTCACAATAATTTTTAATCAGGTAAAGAAACCCTGAAAACAAAATGTTTGAGAATTATTGACACAAATTGGTCAAAACCCTATGCCTTGGTTCTCATCTGGAATCATCAGAAACTCCTTCAGCTAGTCAATTTATGGAGAAAGTGAATTCATCTTAGGATGTGAGGTAGCTCCCCAAGGCTAGATGTCTCCTTTAACACCTTTGTGGGAAAATGCTTAGGAAGGTCTCTTCAAATGAGAGCCTCCCACAGTTGGAGAGCATGTGTTCAGAACTCCAGGCTGCAGCTGCAAGTGAGATTACAAAATCAACTTAGGATGCATCTTGGGGAGTCAGGACTCGATGTATGGGATTTCCCGAATATAGGAAGGTCATGCAGAAGATGCTGGGCAGCCATAAGGGTCTAATGTAGTAACTACTGACAATCAGGTCACGGGAAAGAGCGAGGTCAGAGCCATACGTGAAGGAGTCCACACAGACTTAGTCTGATGCTGACTTCTCTTCAGGTCCCATATATACGATGGCTAAGCTCGGCTGTCAACTTAACTGGATTGAGAGACACCCAGAAAATTGGGAAAACACATTTCTGGCTGTGTCTGTGAGTGTGGTTCCAGGGGAAATTGGTGTGCGAGTCAGTGAACTGAGTGGAAAAGACCCACCCTGAACGTGGGGAGCATCATCCACTACGCTGCGGGTGTGGACAGAGCGAAAAGCAGAATGGGAAGCGCAAGCCACACACTGGAACCTTCTCCGGTGAGTGCTTTTCTTTGCTGCTCTAGCACTCGTGGACGTCAGACTCCGATGCTTGGGCAGCTGCTGAACGTGGACCTGCACCGGCATCTCTCCTGGAAGTTGGTAGGGCTTCAGCCTCAGACTAGAGCTACGGCTTGTCCCTCTTGTTCTGAAGCATTCAGCTTTTTGAACAAAGAAGCTACTAGTTTCCCTCATTTCCCAGCCTGCACTTGGCTGTTGTAGGATTTTTCAGCCTCATTTTTATAGGGCAGCCTAATCAGTCTTTCCTCCCCTCCTCTTAATGGTATTGGAGATTGAAGTCAGGGCCTTCCCACTGAGCTACATTCCCAGCCATTTTAATATGGTTTTCTGAGACAGTGTCTTGATAAGTCACTAAGTTGCCCAGACTGGGCTCAGGTTTTCAATCCTCCTGCCTCAGCCTTCTACAGTGCTGAGATGATAGGTACACACCATCACCCCAGCTAAATTCCCTCTTAGAGGTAAACCATGAAGAAAATGCCTTACAGCTTAAAGACCTGGCTTCCATGTTGAATTAGTTAAAGAAAAAGTTCCATCCCTCTCAAGGACCTTAAGAACATGAAACATTTTTAAGCTCCAAGACATTTTTACTGTTTTGTCTCTCTCAGAGATTTTAGGACTCTAGGAAAGACAAGCATATTTTTAAAAATTAGATCTCTTATTATTTTCCTTTTGATAACAAAATGAGCACTTTGTTAAAGAAGATCTGAAAGCTATGGAAAAGCACAAAAATGAACATAACTTCTCATTCTCCTATTAGGCAGTGAAATATGCTATTAGCATTTTAATGCTTCCTCCACATGATATGTTGAGTCAAAAGTTAGTTCATACTGTGCAAAGTATTTTTTAACCTTTGGGGCTTACAAATCAGGATCATCTTTGCAGCTTATTAAATATTAATTTTTAATACTTAATGTTCTTAATTTGGTAACTATATAGTATTCCACTGGGAAAAAATAATTTACTAAATGTTTATACACTGTTTTAAAAATCTATCCCATAGTTACTCAGTTTCAATGACAGTCTGACTCTAAAACTAAAGACATCAAAGTCAGCTTTTATTATTCTTGTTTTTTAAAATCTGATCCCTTCCTTTTTATATTCACAGAGTCTAGCACATGGTAGACAATCAGGAAAAAAATTTAGTAAGTGATTTAAAAATAGCATACTTTCAACACACACACACACAAAAACCCTACTTTTGTTCAGGGTCAAGTTTCAGGGTCCCAAAATTTGAAAGGTCATAGTGGAAAAAAAAAATCCAGTAGTCACCGAAGCAACACCCTGAGAGGGGACACTTGACAGGGGACACTGCCAGGCACAGAACTGGAGCAGAGAGTGAAGCTCAAATGGGGCCATGAAACTGAGAGGAATCAGAGATAGGAAAGAGCCACTGCAAACTCCTGGGTTAGACTGTTAACACAATGGAAGTGAGGCACCACCAGTGACAAGCGTAGTGACTGGGAGTCACGCATTTGTTCATTCCCAGGGGTGCAAAGGCAGGAAAAAAGAAAAGAAATGAAGAACAAGAATAGAAAAATACTGTGTCTTCATAGTTTTGTTTCAGTGTAAACCAGTTACATCTCTGGAGTCTAACAATGAAAAGATCCTATTAGCCTTTGGATTGAAGAAGGCAACCTGGCCTATCCTGTTGCCACTGCTCCCACAGAGCCTACAACAATACTTGGTGGATGATAGGCTCCCTACGAATAAACACCAGCCAATGGGATGAGAGAAAGAGACTTCATGGCTTTTCTTGTACACTCCGGCCACTCTTCATTCTTCAGCATTGTCACAACTATGTGTGTTTACATATAAACCACTCAACTCAGTACAGCAAATGTCTGAGCTCCCACTTGTTGTCCCTAGCATGGGAACTACAGAGGCAAATGGCACAGAACCTGCCTTTGAGGAACTTATCTTTTTCTCCATCAATGGAGATTGAACCCAAGCTTTCATACTGAGCTACATCCCCAGCATCTTTTATTTTTTATTTGGAGACACGATCTCACTAAGAGGAAAAGGTGCCCATGTTGGGCTTTAACTTGCAATCTTCCTCCTTCAGCCTCTCAAAGTACTGGGATTAAAGGTTCTATCAAAAACCTATCACCCATAAAGAACTCTTTATTGATAAGTGAATGATGCCAGTGCCTCTCAGAGTTTAACGTACATACGAATTCCTTGGGATCTTGTTAAAATAAAGATCTGTTTTTGCAGGTCTCGGGTGGGTCACAGGATTCTGCATTTCGAACAAGTTCCAGGTGAGGCAGATGCTGCAGGCCTGAAGTATTTCATGGAACAAAGCATTCTGGTACATTTGTGTGTAGGGCAGCAACTGGGAAGAGAGCTCAGTCAACATGCTGACTCAGAGTCTGACTCCTTTACCAATAGATTTAGCTCCAGTCCTACTATCCTCGGAGGTGTTTGAGGTCCACAGAGTACCCCTGACACAAATGACCTGAGAGCAGGCAGGACTACCTTAGGGATCTAGGAGGATAAATGGATAGTGGAGGTGGGCTGGACAGAAGGTAAGATATTTGCATATCTTGCACCAACAATCACCTTACACTAGCTTTGTTTCCCATCAGTGGAGACAGGTGGGCACATCCTCATTGTCATATCCAGTAGAGATATTTCATGAAGTCTGTGTGACAATTGTTTAAAATTTTAAGTTCCTTGCCACTAAAACCTATTCATACAGGATGTAAAGCTTAACACAATGCAAGAGATTTTTTTTCTTTCACATCATAAATCTGCTTCCTCAGCAACTATCAACTTTAAAATGATCTGTCAGACTTTGCATAATCAAATCTCAGTCTCAATGACAGCAAATCATTGCAGGAACAGTTAGACAGAACTAATAGAACGTGGCATATGGGGTGGGGGAATCTCTTGGTTGTTAATTTCTCTCACCTCAAGCTAAATACTCCATACCAGAAAAGATGAAAGGAAATGAATTCTCAATTTGGACCCATGAGACAGAAAGAGAGAGAGAGAGAGAGAGAGAGAGAGAGAGAGAGAGAGAGAGAAACAGAAACAGAAAGAAAGTAAAAAGAAAGAAAGGAAAAGAAAGGAAGAAAGGAAGGAAAAAAGGAAGGAAGAGAACATATACAGGGCACCAGCTGGGGCGGTTCTTGCTCATGAGGAGTTTACAGTGTGATAAGGGCCAAAACCAAGTTTACCAGTGGTGTTTCCAGACAATGATATGATAATTGCAGATTGCTTATAATGAAGGCCATTTCATGGAGTCATGTTACATGACTCGTGTGTGTGTGTGTGTGTGTGTGTGTGGTTCTGGGCATCAAACTCAGGGCATCACGCATTCTGGACAAGCCACACTGAGCCTCACTCTAGCCCCTCCCACTCCTCTTAATAACATTCACTTAAGTCTCCACCCAACATGGATTATTCCCACCATAGAACTGTTTCTCAGTACGATTTTGAATCAGCCGGTGCTTCGACCACATCCCGGTTACTCTTCACTTCTCCTACACTCCGCTCTCATCAAATTATCTGTAGGGCTTGATATCTGCTCCATGTAGTATGGCAATTTAGAAAACTAAGGGACACAAACTACGGAGCTTGACTATCTGATTTATGTGACCTTGAGCAAGCCGCCTAAATGCAGTCATTCTCAGTTTCTTCACTTGAACAATGGAGATCATACTGGTGCTGGTTCATGAGGTTGTTGTGAGCATTAAGTGAATTTGGTAAGGAAGGCACCAAACTTGGTAGCTGGCTCATACAAATCATGCAAGTGTTTGCTATTATGTAAATCACTGCTCCTTATTCCCACAGCTCATCTCCTGCCATACGTCTTTCCTGGCCTCTTGACCAATGAGAGTCTCTCAGTCATGCAGTTCTTTGCAGTGTACAGCCTTGGAGGCTACAGGAGTTCATCTCCATACCTACTGCCAAGATGCCAGGTGTTATTTGAGACAGATGGGCCTTTCTTTTTCTGTGTCAATCAGACTCAACATGTATCCCATTTTTCGGAACTGTCTTCAATACACAAAAACTAGCTACTACCAGAACTTATGAGCCTTTATCCCCTGTCTCTTGCTGATGGTCTAGGAGTGGACACCTGGACCAAGATGGAGTCATCAGTCTCTCTCCCAGAGACTTGACATTGACTTGAGCCGCATGACTTGCGCAACTTTAGAAATAAGGGTCTTATCTTTTTTGTAGAAACCCCCTAGGACTGCCCTGCCTCTCTCTCCTCTTTTGGCTTTTGTTAAGATACCTTTGTGTCATTCCAACAACTTTG
This sequence comes from Ctenodactylus gundi, assembly GCA_004027205.1. Taxonomy (NCBI): domain Eukaryota; kingdom Metazoa; phylum Chordata; class Mammalia; order Rodentia; family Ctenodactylidae; genus Ctenodactylus; species Ctenodactylus gundi. The sequence goes on along the minus strand of PVKB01000295.1, from coordinate 628,095 downwards.
TCCTTTTTCATATGCTGGCTGCAGTGCATATCTACCTTTCACAAACCAAAAGATCCAAGGATGTCAAGAAATAGTTACAATAAGTATTCCACCAAGCTGCAGTCTCATATGGTCCTTTCCTGCAATTCACCGCCGATTCTTTCACCTCTTTTGACTCCCTAGGCCTCAGCCAAGAGACAGAAACTTGAAGTGTACCCCCTCAGACTTCTCTGCCTTTCTCCACTTCTTCTCCTACTTCCTAGTGCAGTGGTTCTCAACTCTGGCACACACCAGAACTCTACCTTTCCATTTCTGAAGCCTGGGGAGCACTGACACCTGTACCTCAGTGGGTCCTGGGGGGCTGGAGAGCGACCTGGGTTGTTTGGCTGTGCACCCGAGGCAGCGGACTGCTCCTCATCAGACCAACATTGGTCTACACACACTTTCCTAATCCCTTCTTCCTCCATTGAGGGTTAGAAGACAACGCACCCTTGTCCTTTGCCAAGGCTGAGGCCTCCACTGGGGAAGGAGGCGAAGTCCAGCCTGTCTTCAATTCCCTGATGTCTCCCTACTGCTGCCAGGGCTCACTGGCATTCTCTTCCTCTCGTCCCTCTACACTCCTCAGTCCCACTCCTCAGATGGGCAGTCTACAGCCTGAATGATCCTTATGTGCTAATCTGAATGCAAGGCATTAGCCCGGATATGTGACCTTCTGAGCACCACACAACACAACTATTATAACTAAGAGTTTTTAATGAGTAAAAATATGCAATAACATGACCCAGTGCACAGTAGCCAAGATGTGGAACCAGCTGAGGTGCTCGTCAATGAATGAATGGATAGAGAAATCGTGTATATACAAGGTGAGTTGTCGTATTTTGAAAATGTATTACAGAAGAAACACAGCACCAGTTCTCTTCAAGGTAGTTGCCCCTGCTTTAGGCACACCTGCCACTTTCTCAAGCGGTTCTAGAAGTCTTCTTTTTGCGATATGTTTTCACGATGGCTTCAATATCCTGAATTGATTCTCAATTTTAATGGCAATTTTTATCAAATTAAAACATTATTTGTGTGTCATCATCCACCTCATTCACCAGATTTGGCATCATGCAAGTTCTGGCACTTCCTCGAGGTCAGAATGACCACAAAGAGCAAACATTACAAATCAATTCAGGACATGGAAGCAGTCAGAATAGTGCAATTAAAGACACTGACAAAAGAGGACTTGCAGAACTGCTTCCGGAAGTGGGAAGAACAATGGCATATGTGTTCAGAGCTTGGGGTGGGGGGACGCTGGAGCAATGGCACAGCGGTTAAGGCTCTTGCCTATCAAGCACAAGGGCCCGAGTTTGATTTCCCCAGCACCACCTAAAGCTGGGCTTGGTGGTACACACCTAAAATCTCAGCACTCAGGAGGCTGCGACAGGAAGATTGCTATGAATCCAAGACCAGCCTGGACTCCATAGTTCAGGACCAGCCTGGGCTACAGACCAAGACTCTACCACACACACCAAAAAACCCTTGGGGGTATTTTGAAAAGGATTAACAACACGTGTCTTATGTGTCTTACTCTAATAAAATTTTAAAATTTAAGTATTCATTGTAGTTTTTGATCAAACTACATTTACAATGGAGTATTATTCAGCCATTAGGAAGACTTAAATGGTGTATTTGCAGGAAAACAGATAAGCTGAAGATCAGAAAGGCAGATTCAGAAAGAAAAGCAACACATTTTCCCCAGTAAAGATGTAAGGGAGGATGATGGCAGAATGAATATAATCAGAATATAGGTCTGCTGGATACTTTTTAAAAATCTGCGCATATCATTCTATGTAAATTTTTATCTCTAAAGAAAGAAGATCTCTACACAAATAACACATTCTAGCCGATGACGTGCATGCTAACATATGTAGTGTTGAAATGTGCCCATGGCTGCTGTAGGTATGAGACGCAACAGCAACAAAAGAGGAAACATGAAATCCAGGTGGCGCATTCGTGGGTCTTCACAGGACATCGCTTCCATTTTGCTGTATGGTTGAAAACTTTTTGTAATGAAGTTTTGGAAAAAAAAATTGTAAGTGCAATAAAATTAGTAGTAGGTATATAACAGAGTGCTTGCTCCATACCAGGTGGCGTCCTGTGTGCTTTCCACACGCGCAAAGCTAATTCCCACATTCCCCCCCCCCCCCAGGAGAGAGGAACTATTAATGTCAGTCACAGATGAAGATGCTGAGCTGTGTATGGCGGGCTCAGGAACTTGCCCAAGGACTCACAGATGGAGGACGACAGAGCTAGAATCGAGCCACATTAGCAACAAATACTTTGTAACAGGGCATTGAGTTTTATTTAAGAAAAATGTAACATACCTGTTTGTCTTAACCTAAATAGTCCAGCACATGCAGTTAACTGTGAGTTTGATTTTTTTTAACGGTAGTTTGATCAGGATTTCTAAATTAAAAACTAAACAGCTGCTGTTCCCTAGCCTACAACTTATTTCTATAGTGATAGCTTTTTTTTTTTTTTTTTTTTGATGAGACAGAGACTGCAGGAGGGTAATTGACAGTACTTTATGGTCTGCATGGAAGCCAACAGTTGTCTATGCTAGGCATGTCATGTGCTAATGTTGATTTAATTTAATTCTCAGATTTTTCAGCAAGTGAAAAAAATTCAACCTATTTATATCAGCCTATGAGGGACCATTTATGGAGTTCTTGCTGTTGGTGATTGACAGCTGGTGAGACAGATACTGTATAATGCAGCTACCCTCTGCCATTATTTCCTGATATCCTCAATGGACAACGAGTTGCGGTAGTGCTCAGGAGGAGCACTGTTGGCCGCTGCAGCCACGTGGGCAGACAGCGCAGTCGCCCGGTGAGCACCAGAGCAGCCTGATCAGGTCGCTGCCTTCCCACCACTGTCGCTGACTTAGCTACAGAAACAAACTGACTGCTGCTCAGTTAGGCAGAAATGAGGCCGTCACTCACAGGTGGGGACTAGAATCGCCTAACCCAGTCCTCCATAACGACATGGGCTTGGGGAAGTTATTTCACAGTTGTAATTACAAAGGGAAATGAAGTCTTCTTTTGTGATGTGACCAGGTGCTCTTCGTTCCATTATAAACTTGATGAATAGCCCCCCAGAGCAAACATGCTGGCTGCTTTGCTAACTGGCTTTATTACACAAATACAGGACTGAAACAAACACAATTTAATTGAGGCAGCAACGTAAGAAGTGGGGAAGTGACTGTCTATCCCCATATCCCCATGTAAACCTTTTGGTGAATGGTATAAACAATCTTCATTAAGTCAACAAAAATCCTTGTAAGCAAAGAATACATATCTCTAATCTAGACTTTTTATTTAGATATTAGATTTGATGAGCTCATGTAAACACATTGCTTCAGAGTCAACTTTGTCCATGGATGTGTTTCTAGTACTGCAGAATTGCTGGAGGCAAATGGCATCACATGACAAGTTGCTGGTCCTGGGCTGGGGTGGGTGAGAAGGACTTCCCTGGGCTCTTCTTCCAATGTCTAGGGTTGATCCTTAGGGTGCAAACCTTTGCTTTTCTGGGCTTCAATTTTCCCTTCTGATAAACAGTGTTTTCTTAACAGAATCACTTGTAAGGGGGATATTGGGAGACATACCCTAGGAGACCAGAGCAGCGTCAGGATTCCTAGAATGTTGGATGAGACTTGAACAGCCATCTTTCCCACTACCTTCTTGATAATGGAGGAAACCAACAGCCAGAAATGTAGAATGATTGTTCAAGGCTACACAGTCACTTTTTCAGAGCCAGAGAGAGGAGCAGGACTCTGAGACGCAAGCCAAGAGTCTATCCAGGAAAACCTAAATGCCATGCGAAATCCAACAACAAAAATCACAACTTCCTCCTTACATTCAACACACGGTAGATTACATGACACTTAGCTTCTGTCTCAAAGTGAGCTTTAGCTAATGGTCCAGTGTCATGTCTATGTTAAGCAGGACACTCATGATATGATGTTTATTAAGCATGTGCCATCTTTCTGGTCAGTAAGTTTACAAATAGATTCCCATCTCCCCCAGAGAATGAGGAGCAGAATTCTCTCACATCCTTCTGCCTGCAGTTTCCTCTAGAGCTCAGACACAATAATGAACCTAACCAATGACTCCATGTCTCTCAAATATTTCAGAAACTCTACACCTCTGGTGGCCTGAGTAGGAAATCACTTGCAGAGAATTGGGTTGGTGTGCTAAGAGGTAACCTTCTGACCCTTGCCATAAACAAATAGTAAAGTTGTCTTTTGCTACTCAGTATAAAACTCCTTCTTGTTGCTCTAAAAACCATTTGGACTTGCTCCAACTTACATATCTGTTGGCTGTTTAAGAAACAGATTAAGAGGTCAGCAGAGAAAATGAGACATCTCCAGATGGTTGTCTAAATGTACAAGGGTAAGAAGAGAGGAGGGAGCAGGGGAAAGTTAGCCAGGGCAAGACAAAAGGAGGCTAAGGAAGACCACCACGTCAGAGACCCCTGGAGTCACCAGGGGAGGGAGCCAGTGATAACGAGGATTTGTTAAACAGAGTTAAAGTTAAAAAGCTCGAGTCAGTGACATGGCACGACATAGGACAGTGCTTCTGAAGCACATGTTAACTACTTGGATATCTCATCTACATGTAGTTTTGGCTTGTTAAGTCTAGGTGGGACTTGAAATTTTGCTTTTCTATCAAGCTCCTTTCTAATTCAAATGCTGCTGGTGGTTGGACCACATATAGAAGTTATTGCTATGGTTAAGCTGTGGTTTGAGTTTGTCTCCAAAGAATTCGTGTGTTGAAAGTTTGGTCCTTGGTATGGCCGTGTTGGAGGTCATGGGACTGACTATAAAGAGATAGTCATTGAACACAATGCCATTGGAAGAGATTGACACAGGCCTTGCGGAATGAGTAAGTAGTTCTCGAGACAGTAAGTGGTTATAAAAGAGCAAGGCTGACCCCCCAGTTATCCCTCTGGCTTGTCTTACCATGTGATTTCTTCCACATCAGTTCTCATTCTGAGGATCCCAGCTGATATTTGGCCTTAGCCCTCCAAAACTGTAAGCTAAATAAACTATTTTTGGACATCTGAACACCTTTCCCAGGGTCGGGGCCTTGCCTCATACTCGTGCTATGGCACACAGAGGTGGGGTCACCCATCCCCAGCACGCCTACTGGTAAAAACAAACAAACAAATAAACAAATAAAATATAAATATAAATAAGTAAACCATTTTTTAGAAGTACCCAGTTTCAGGTATTTTGTCACAGCAACTGGAAACAGACTAAAATAAATATTTAATCCATGTGACCAACAAGACAACTGCAGGGGCAGGTTCTGGATTCTTTGTTTCGGAGGCTCAATCTCATCCTCCTGGACCATGTCTTTACTCACTTGTCTACACTGCTGGCTACAGCTTTGCCTATAGATAGAAGGACACTTCATTTAGTGTTTGTATAAGAACATCTGGTCATAATGACTGTAATCTGCCTCTTTAGTCTCATGCAGTAAGTGATAGCAGGCAAGCAAAGCCCTGGTAATTTATGCTGATCAGACCACCTAAGGTCACATGCTGACCTTAGGTGCTGAACCAACACTAGTCAGAATAATGCGTTATGTGAAATGTGCTTAAGCCATCAGACCCAATTCCTTGAGTTGGGGAAGAGAGAAGTTTCCATAAAGCACAGAGCTTCAAGGACAAGAAGAAGTTCCCAGATTTAAGAAAACAAAACAAAACTGAGTACAGTAGTTGACAGTACATGGAAAAATGGATGTTGGGTAATTGGTCAACATAGCCTTTATTTATGAGAGTTGGTAAAGAGTGCAGACTACATTTTTTTGCCAATCTTGAATCTTTCCAGGCCATGAAGCTTTCACTCTGTGTTTTCATGGTCACATTAAGGGCTTTACACCCACAAAGGTGTTTGCCAAAGTCATCCCCCACCCACTCATGAACCACTCAGTAAAGAAGGTGAGACAGAGATAAGGTCATTTGTGTTCAGAAATGGAGTCTACTTTCCAGTCTCCTGCTTCTGAATTGTTGATACCTTCCCTTACCCCTACCACTGCCATTCCATATACTTTCTTGGGGGAACCTAGTTAAATGGACCTACCCTGATTTAATTTCCAAGGCAATCTTAGCTGACCTGATGCAACTTTAGATTATACGTGCCAACAATGAAATGTGATCCTTGTTTCTGATGTTCTCTGAAGTCTTAGCATTTTAAGTCAAAGGACTGAGTCCAACAATTGGATGTCAAATATCATGATAAGCCCTTGTGGGAGGACATCCGGGGTGAAGGAGCTGTTGGAGCCCTTTAGCAATAGTACATTGGTAACCATCTATCCTAGCCAGAGGCAATGTTAGCCCACCACTTAAGGGAAAATGAACTTCTTATGTTCCTGTTCTTCCTACAAGCAAGCTTCTTAAACTGCTGCATGATGCACACACACACACATCATATATTTTTTTAAATGCTACTTACACCTCTGCTTAGAACTTATTTTACTTTACCTCACTGCCATTTTTTTCCTTTACTGTATCACAAGACCCTGTAGGCAGAACCTTGATGACACCATGCATGGCACAGCATAGGTATTAAATAAACATCCATCAGGAGGAGCTGGGTGGTTAGGGCACTTACAGACTCTTGCTAGGTTCTCGCAGGGCCTCTTAACAGGAATCCTGTACAACAGCAGCACTTAGGCTACCGTGAACAATTTGTTTCAATTGCTTCTGAAATTAAAAGATACTGTTAGTAAGAGTGGTCATATCACAGCCAGCCATTGGGAGATACTCGGTAAACAGGGAAAACAATCACAGAATCAAGGCTCAAGAACTAATTGTACCTAGACATCCTTGTCAAACCTGGAAGAGAGGGAAGAAGAAAGACATCGCTGGGTAGATGGAGCACTGAAAAGTCGCTTGACTAGCAAGCAACGGGGCTTCGCAACTAAGGTATCTTTGCAATTGGGTAGGCCCTGTCCGATGAGGTCAAAATTAGAGTTAGAAGATTTTGAGGATCACACTGTGCTGTCTGTACATTCAGTCCTTTCATATTTGGGGAGCAGCCAAGGCAGCCAGCCACCTGGGGTGGAAGCCCGCCACGCCTCTGAACAGAGGCCAGAAGCACCGTGACCACATTTCCTGCGCAGTCCCCGGCGTCAGCTCTGACACAGTATCACTTTGTTCACACCCAGAAGGACCCTGAGCCAAGGGAGACTTAGAACCGTCTTTGCTCTTGCGCCTTTAATCCCCCCTTCTCCAAACTGGCAGGAAAACTATTTAAATTTCCATTTCAAAATGTGCGAAGTTTTCCTTCTCCCTGGTTTAAACTATTGGACAAAACACCCGTAAGAGATAGTTTCAGGGATAAGCTGAGATTGTAAAACTTTCCTGGAATCCGCTTCAATTGTAAGTCGTAAAAGGTGCCCTTTGCCGGGAAATCACTGGAGGTAATTTTCAGCCCTTCGATCTGCTCAAGAGAAGAAGGTAAGTGTAAAGGAAGGAGAAGGGTTTTGTCTACCTTTCTTCAAAATGGGCAATCTTACATCAGGAAAAAAAAAGGCGCGAAGATCCTAGACTTCACAAAATTCCAGGGTGAGTGAGACTAACATTGCCTCGGGCTAGAATAGATGGCGGGCCTTTCACCTGCCGGTTGGGAGAACAGGGGAGAGAGGCCTGGAGAAATGGGGCACGGGGGCTTCCTTTCCCCCCAAGAAGCTCACCCCCCACCTAATGGGCAAAGGCAGCTCTGAGGATGGAAGGATGCTGAGGACTTTGTGTCTGAGGATAAAACTGTATCCAAGAGCAGAGTCAAGAGTCATTCCCAAGGAAAACCTAGGAGGAAAAGAGAACAGAAGTTTAAACCTAAGAAGTAAACAGAAGAATGGACACCACGTGGTTCTTACATGTGTATTTTAAACTCTTGTTTTTATAAAACCACATCCTAAAATAACATTTAGTAAGGAAATCATGAAAGCCCAGGGTTTGGTGCTGCTCCTCTATTTACTGCTGTATGATTCTTTTAGGTTTCACCCAGCAGGTTAACTAATAACAACAACCTTACCATCGAAAATACTGTCTCAGAAACGCCTCAGTCCCACCAAGTCAGGGTGGTTGTTCACGCGTCGCTCCCTCTCCCGGCTTCAACTGTGCTGAGTTTCTGTGTACTCATTTGTAAACTAAATGAGTTAGATTGATTAGACTATTCTTAAATCGTGTTAACCCCAGAAACAACAACAAAAATCAAACTGCTTACCTTACATTCTTCTATTATTTTGTTTATTTAAGGTACTTGGACTATTTTTTTTAACAAAGGATTTGGGACAACTCATAAAAATGAGTTGTACAAAACACAAAAATACAGATTTAAAAGCAGGGTAAAAAAATCTGGAATAGAAGAACACAGCCCAGGTTAAATTAGAAACACATATATACTGATCATTTGATTTAATAATTATTGCAATTGAATGGCCAATCTGGCTCTGAGCTTAGGGATAGCCAAAGCAAAAAGGGAAAACATAACCTGTAATATGTCATTATCTGTAATATGTCATTATCCATGAGGGAACACGTTAATTTCTCAGAGAAATAAAAGTTTTTTTCTGAGATGGAGTCAGAAAGAAATTTCATGCATGATTCTTTACACATGGGACATTGGATGATGTCTTGGTGTGACTGGAATACTATAAACAACATAAATAAGATGACATATATAAAACAGAAATTTACTTTTTGTGATCCCAGAGGCTGGGAAGTCACAGGGGAAGGTACTGGCTAATTCTGTGAGATGAGATGAGATGAGGCCAACTTCCTGCTTCATAGATGGCACTTTCTTCTTTTACCCTTATGGGAGAAGAGCTAGCTTATGGGGTCTCTTATTTTTTTCCACAATTATTATTTTTATCAGTATATATTTGCAGTACATATTAATTACATCCATCTTGGGAAGCTGGTGTATGCACATACCACATTTTAATTAAAATACTTCCCCTGCTTCTCCCTGGAGCTGGAAATGGTGGAACCATGTGAAGCGGGCAGAACCAGAGAAAGAGCTCATGCCCTCCCAGATAGTCGCCCCTTCTGGGTCGAGCCCCAAGCATCTGCCCCTTCCAGCCCCATCTCCCAACAGTACACAGTATCCATAGGCGCACGAGTCTTTTGGGGGACACTCTAGGTCTAGACTACAACAGTACTTTTTTATTGCTGAATGATATCCCATCGCACGGATATAACACATTCTTTCTATTTGTTCACTCATCAGTTGAGGAGCATATGGGCTGTTTCTTTTTTCTTTTTTGGTGATTATAAATAATTCTGCTATGAACATTCATTTTTTTCACTCCTTGAGTGTGTGCACAGTTTTGTTTCTCTCAGATGTGTACCTGGCAGTGGAACTGTTAGACCATATTATAACTCTGCTTAAGCATCTGAGGAACTGCTAGGCTGTTTTCCAAAGCAGGTGCAGTCCCTGTGCTAGCTCTGCCAGTGTGTATTTATCCACATCCTCAACAATACTCATGATTAGCTGTCTTGGATACTAATAATCCTACGGAAGATACAGCTCGTTGTTGTGTAGGTTTGCATTTTTAATGACTAATGATGTGGAGGGTCTTTCCATGGGTGTGTCAGCCATTTGCATATATTTAGGAGAAATGTCTGTTATATTTATGTCTTAATCAGATTGCTTTTTTATTATTGAATAGTAATACATCTTCATATATTCTAGATACAAAGATGATCAGACATAATTTTTCAAAACTTTCTGGCTTTCTGTGGATTTTCTTTCCCTTTCTTGATGTATTTTGAAGCACAAAATGTCCATTTGGATGATGCCCAGTGTAGCCACTTTTTGTCTTGTCAGTTGAGCTTTTATGTCATATATAAATAAATCAGTTCCTAACCCCAGGTCACAAGGATTTGCCCTTATGTTTCCTTCTAAGAGTTTTGTAGTTTTTGCCTTTGCTCCATTTTGAGTTAATCTTGCATGTTCTGTGAGGTGGGCATCCAAATTCATTTTTTGCATGTGGATATCCAGTCGTCTTACCATCATTTGAAGAGACTGTTCTTTTCCCTGTGGAATTATTTTGGCGCCCTTGGCACTCAATGGGCCATACATGCAGGGCAACGATCTTTGCTTTCTCAGTTGCGTTCACTAACTTATGCGTCTATCCTTACTGGATCACAGAGCTTTACGGTAAGTTTTGAAATTGGATTGTGTGAGTCCTTCAAATTTGTCCCACATTTTTAATATTGTTTTGGCTATCCTGAGTCCTTCACATTTTTCAACAATTCTTAGGATCAATTTTATCAATTGCAGCAAACAAATCAGCTGGGACTTTTCTTTTTAGCTTGTGTTGAATCTGCAGTGAGGAATATTGCCTTTGTATCAACTGCAGATCTTCCTATCTGTGAACACGTGTTTTCCCCTATATTTAGATCCTCTTTGATTTTTTTTTTTTTTTTTTTTGAGACAGGATCTCATTTGGTAGTCAAGCTGTAGTCCAGTCTGGTCCTGGGCTCACTAAGTAGCTCAGGCTGGCTTCAAACTCATTCACGGCAATCACTTGCCTCAGCCTCTTGACAAGAATATACCGCCACTCCCAGCTTTTCTTTAACTTTTTTGAGCAATGTTTTGTCGTTCTCAGGGTATGAATTTTACAGCTCTTATGTTAAATCTGCTCCTACTTTATTCTTTTTGATTATACTATAAATGGAATTGTTTTCTTAATATTATTTTTGTTTGTTCATTTTTACTCTACAGAGACACAATTGATTTTTGTGTATTGATCTCCTACAACCTTGCCGAACTCATTATTTCTGATATTTTAGTGGATTTTTAAGGATTTTCCACGTGTAAGACCATATCACAAGCAATTACTTCTTCACCTCCAATTTACATACATTTTACTTCACATCCTCATCAAACCGCCCTCTCCCACCTCCCGATGCAAAGCTGGATAGAAGTGACAAGAGTAGATGTGCTTGTCTTATTCCTGATTTTAGGGGGAAATTGTCTTTCACCGTTGAGCATGGCACTAGCTGTGAGTTTTTACATATCTTTTAAAGATTGGGCTGAGTGCACTGTCTTCTAACTTACTGAATGTTTAATTGTGAAGGAGTGCTGAATTCTGTCGAGTTTTTATCTGTCTTTGTTGAGATGATCAAGTGGCTTTTGTCCTCATCCTTAGGCATGTGGTATATTATCCTAATTCATTTGTATATGTTAAAAATAAATCCTCCTGACATTCCCCATATAAATCCCACTTGAACACAGTGTATAGTCATTTTTCTGTATTATTAATGTTTGTTAAATATTTTCAGGTACACATTCAAAGAGATACTGGTCTGCATTTTTTCTTGTCCTGTTTTGGTACTGGTATCATAATTTGTTGAATAAAATACAATATATTCATACAATGCACTCCTCCACAGCAGTCAGCGTCAACAAACTGTTGCTATATGCCATTACATGGATAATCTCACAGACACAACGTTGAACAGAAGAACCCATCCTAAAAGAATACATACTGTGTAATACCATTTGCACAAAGTTCAAAAACAGACAACATTAAGCTGTGCTTAAAGTCAGGAGAGACGTTTCTTCAGGATATTTTAATAAAAAGGAAGGGGCATATGAGGAATGCAGGATCTTGGTAACTTGTTCTTATTCCAGCTACTCATGGGTGAGATTATTTTGTGGAAACCCACTGGGTTGTCACACTGCAGTTGTATGCTTTCTTGCATGTTACACCTGAGTGAACTGCTAGAATGAAGGGAAATTGGGTTTTTGAGAAAATGTGTTAACTATACTTGATATTTTTCAGCAGGTTTTCTGCGTATGGTAAACTTCTGCCCTTTTATTTTGCACTTTCCTTAGCACATTTTTTTTTTATATCGTAAGATTGGAAATTTCACTAATAATAGGTCAATAGGAAAATTTAATTTTCCTTCGCTCTGGACTGTAGACACCTTGTACTATCTGAGTCCCCCAGGGCTATAGCATTTTAAAACCTGCCCCTTCTCCATCCATCCCATAATGCTGAATCCAATGCTCATACAATGAACTGCTGCAGATAACACTGCTGTAGCTGCCCCTCAGGAATTCATTGTAAAAGGGTTTCACTGTACTTTGTAAGGCAATTTGGAATCCTTCATGATGAAAGGTTCTATATAAAGAAGGTAATATAATGGACTTGGCTTTCAACTTCTTTCATTTAAGCCTGAGCAGAAACATGAATCTACTATATTAGCATCATAAACCAAAAGGTGCTATATAAATGCTGAATAGAAATATTCTGGATGAATTAAATTGCAAATATAGTCATGTATTAGCTAAGTGCCTTACCAAGTATTGTGCAAATGTTGATTAATAAGGCAATTATATTCAATTAAGATAATAACAATAATGCTATGTTCTTCCATATTTTTCCAATTCTCTGGGCACCCACTGTCTCAGTTATTCAGTAAGAGTCTGTCACCTAAATTTCAAACCTAAATGCAAACTTACAAGGAAATTTGTCTGAAAGAAAACAAGCTTTCCTCTTGGTACCAAGCAGAAAACTCCAACAAGTGTGTTGTAGGGTGGGTTAAAAAAAGGTCTCCAATACTCAAGAGTGACACGATGTTTTCAATGAGAATGAGTGACATGAAAAAAAATACTCTCAGGTCCTGAGTAATGTTGCCCACAGTGACTTTTATGCTTTTTAGAGTTTCTTTGGAGACTAGATTCGCCAGTGCTTGCCAACATTATAATCACCCGCTAACATCTATTTCACATCCATGTCATTAAACCGCTCCTATCCTTCACCCCAAAGAATATAACCTCCAGAAATATCCAATGTGATCACTTTGTGAAGTCCGAAAGGTGGAATGTTTTCATGGAGGGGGGAATTAGCATGAATCATTATCACCATCACTGTTTTTTTTTAAATATCATCTGTAGGGGCTGTAGGTGTGGCCCAGTGACAGAGCATTTGCCTAGAATGTTCTAGGGCCTGGGTTCCCCAGCACCACAAAAAAGGGAGTTTAATGAGTAAATGTTAAAATATCCTAAGGGACTAAGAAGAGATTCTCACTTCTATAGAAAGTTCAATCCAAACAAATAATTGTATATGATATATATAAATTTTATATCATATACATTTATTAGTGTATATATATATATATACTAAACTTCATGCCTAAAAGCAAATGTGTGTGTGTGTGTGTGTGTGTGTGTGTGTACCTTTGAGTCCAGATTTACAAAGAAGTGTATTTACAGAGAAAGGCATCTAGAAATATTTTCTTTGCACGAATGTCAGTGGAAACACTCCACTTGGTGGGCGAAAGAGGCATTTCTAAGTCAACGTGTCATCTAGCTGCTGCGCCTGACGTAGTTGTACTGTGATGGGCACAGAGCTAGGAGTCAGGTTTCTTGCAGCACTGACCCTCTGTATGAATAATGTCAGTTACCCGTTCTGCTGCAGAAATTTTATTTTGGAGGGGTGCCTACTTGCAAATGGCAGGAAGGAGGGCATGCAGCCTGAAAAGGATGCTGAAGGGAGAATGGTGACAGCTCTTCATTCTCTCACTGAAGATGTGCCAAGCTTGCAGGAAACAAAAAAGGTGGAATTGATGTCCCTAAGCAGCCACAGTGACACGTGCAAGTCGTCCCCTCAAGGACAGCACAAAACCAAGTCTTGTCTTTCTTTTGGTTGTAATATCATAGATATCTTGCAAGTAATAGCATATTCTATGCAAGAGTGTTCTTAGAAGTAGCCCAAACAAGTACAGTGGCACATGCCTGTGATGTCAGCTACTTGGAAGGCTGAGGCAGGAGGATCACAAGTTTGAGGCCAGTCTGGGCAACTTAACAAGACTATATCTAAAAATAAAAGGCAAAGGACCACAGGTGCTAGAACACTTGCCTAGCATGCACGAAGCACTGAACAGGCACACATAGTTGAAGCCATTTTGAGTTAGACCCATGGAATCTTCACTGAAGCTTCATGAAGAAGATGAGGCCTGAACTAGCATTATACTTTGTTCATTACACTTTGCACAGGGCTGTGTCTTCCAGGATTCCATGCTGGGGAAGGGGAGATTTCTGTTCAAGATGGCCGCTGAGTAACAGAACTCTACAATGTCTCCTTGTGGACCCAATTAAAAAGTTGAGAATATAGTAAAAAAACTGCCTGTTCAGTATAGCTAGGACAAGAAGGAGTACCCCAACAACTAAAAGGAGGCCAGAGAAGACCGGGCCGGGGAGGCTGGGAAGGAACAACTCCAGGGTCATCTAACAGGAAGAGGTGAAGGACAGAGAACTTGGAGCTGACAAAATAGGAAAAGGCTGGAGGAGTGAGTCAGGGGACCTATAGGTAGAGAAATGGCTTCAAGGTCAAGTCACGGTCGCTGAGAAACAGGTCAGGAAACCACTAGAAACTTCCCTGCCACCCTGAAGGCTGCTGCCACAGCCACCGCACACCCACAAAGCTGGTGGCGCTCATCAGCCCACATTTGTCATGGCCTGCTTGGCAAGTAGCAGCACTGCAGAAAGCTGGCCTCTGCTTCTCTTTACCCTCAAGTTAACATGCAAGGGCACCTCACCGAGAAACCTAAATCCCACCCAAAAGCTTAGCATCAGAGGAGTCTGAGATCACTGCATTTGGCCTCTCAGCTCTGTGAGCCAACAATCAGGCACTGCAAGATTGGGGTAGAGGCAGCACCCGGGAAGAGTCTGAGCCACATGAGAGTTAATGCGAACCAGAGGATGGTTCCTGGAAGCAGGACGCTGCAGTCCTGCCGCGGCAGAGTCAGCAAGAAGCTCCAGCAGCCTTCCGTGGATAAACAGCAAGCGTGGAATCTCCCCCTCAGAAAAGCTTAGGAATAGCACCGACTGCATCTCTTACGAAGATCTCAGATGCAACCCTTGATTTTTTTCTTCCTATTTTTGTGACATGAGAAGTTTATGTGTATTCTAAAATATTGAAAAATATGTCAACCCAAAAAGAAAAATAAAATCCACCCATATTTCTCCATCCAGAAATATTCCCATATTAGTGAGGCTCCTTCTGAACATTCTAAGGGTGTGTGTTTGCATGTTGCATTCTGTGATCACTTAAAAACTTTTTCTGAACTTAAAAACAATTTTCCATATCAATAAATTCCCACCTGTGACTAGCAATGTTAATAGGCACATTCTCAGTACTCTCTTGTTATTCAGCATTATTACTGTACCTTAATAAATACCTGATTTAAAGTTCTCCTATTGTTGGATATGCCAGCATTTTAGATTAATAATGATGGAATGAAAATACAGTATTGCAGAGGAGGCTTGAACTGGGGAAGCATCAAGGGGGGGGGGGGTGGAAGCAAAACTCACAATGTCAAGGTCATCCACATTCGCTTTCCTCACTTGCCAGCGGGAACACCTGAAGCCACACAGAGCTCTCTGTATCCCAGACATTTCCTTACCTTAAACTAAGCCCTGTGTACAATTTTATTAAGACTTTAAACAGTGATTCACAGATAATACAACATAAAGAACAAAGCTAGCAAAGCCCAAGTTGTGACAGTTCCATTCTCCCAGCATGCATAGAGAGGCTGCTCTGTGGCTAATCTGGTGCCCGTGCTGTGGACCAGGGGGTTATGTGACTGCTATGGATCTTGAGTGGCCCCCCAAAAGCTTCATGTATTCGGAACTGTGTGTTATCAGGAGGCAGGGCCTGGCTGGAAGGGGCAAGTATTAACGCTTGACTTGGAAAGAGTGTTGATTCGTTGAGATTGGGGATTGCCAAGGGCAGAGACTTCGGGTGTTATTGACTTGTAGGTTAGGGAGCGAGGGGGGGCACTGGAGCCTAAAGTACTGAAAGGAAGGAAAACAAAATGCTGCAGCTTCTTCTGGGATTGCTGGGCAGCTTACTCCTGCTTCGCTTGGCTTCTGTCCAGTGGGTGAGCAGCTCTCCGCCTCTGCCGTGGGCCTTCACCACTGCCCGCTGAGACCTTCTGAAACTGTGAGCCAAATAAATCTTCCCTCCCTTAAATGGTGGATGTTGGGTATTTTGCGACAGCAACAAATAAGTGACTAAGACAGTAGCTGTACACAGGCAGATCCAGCTCTCGGAGCACTTACCATTCTACAGAGCAGATTCACAGACGAGAAGATTTTGGGTATCTTTTCTTAATGATACTAGGAATTGAATCCGGCAGCCCTAAGCCACATTCCCAGCCTTTTTCATAACTTTATTTTTATACAGTGTTTCAGTAAGTAGCCAGCCTGGCCTTGAATTTGTGATCCTCCTGCCTCTGCCTCCCAAATAACTGAAACAACAGGAATGCACCACCATACCTGGCTCTGTCACCTACTTGCTCTTCATGGGACATTGGCCGTGGGTTCCAGAGAATCTCTTCTGCAGTTTCCCAGCTTTTGGTTTTCGTTATGGAAAAGCAGGAAATGGAGAACGAATTGTGTGTCATTTTATGAATTCCAGGACAAGAACATTTAAGACATGATCTTTAATATTTTTCTTGTCTACACATTTTTTTATTTTTTAATAAAGAGAAAGGCAGTTATCCTTTGTGGTTTGTAGTAAGAGTTCATTAGCAGAAGAATGCTAGGCTTTTAAGTGGTGTAAACAGGGAAATCCTCTTGTCACTACTAATCAAGATTTCCTCCCCCTGGCGCTTCCCCACACGCTGATCACGTGTTGCGTGCTTCAAGGGCCACTTAAGCCTCCCTCTTTTTCCCAGAGAGTAGCTAAGTCCTAATGTGCCACAGCTTCCCATTACACTTCTTCTGTCTTTAAAATATCTTCAAAGAGTCAATCTGCCAATAAAGAAACCACCCAGACCTTGCACGGTCTCTCTCAAATGGAGCTGGATTATAAGCCAAGATGTAATGATAACATTCCACGCAAAGCAGCCTGGGGCTCCTGGAAAGGGTACCAACAGGTTCAACTTGAACACAAACAAAACCTCAGTCTGACATTCCCCGGACTTGACTCAAATCTGAGAACCCAGCCCCATGCCATGGAAGTTGTTTGGGGATTATGCATCCAAGGCTGCTTTAAGATCTGGTCACTCTGCTTTGTTGTTCTAATACTTCTGTCTGGCCATTTTATTTGTGGGGAGGACAGAGTAATAGCTCCTAAGCAGGTGGTTGCAAGTGGCCCCAGGGATGAGCCAGAGAAGGAGGTCTGATGAGACACTCACCAGGGTCCTAGGACTCTGTGACTCAACTGCTTTGACCCTAGGCCAGGACTGAGGGTGTTGATTGCTTCCATCCTCTTTTTTGGAGAGTAATAAATGTCAGTTGATCCTTCCCCATGTGATATGGATGATATCCATATAAGAGAACATGAAAAATAGCGTGTGCTAAAAATGTATTCACGGGAGCCAAGCTCATGCGTGCTTAGAATTAAGTTGCGGCTTCCAGTCCATTTGTCATTTTTTATGTCCAAGTTTTAGTAACAGGATGTTTTCAAATAGTTTATATTTCCCTTGGGAGATCTTTCCCCTACCAAATGTCATCTCAGTGTGAGCTGGGAGTTATTTGGACTTTCTCAATTCTGTTTCCAACAACAAGACATAAGCCACTTTTGCAAGTGAAAGCCTGCATTGAAGATAATGGGGTTTTCTCTCCTCCCCATAAGAAGAAAAATTATTAGATCGGTGGGAATTTTACAGAATACATTATTAAATCCTTAGCAGTTAAACATTTCAGTTACTTGAAACGTACATATGGAATGGACTCCAACCGACATTCAAAGGCATAGCTAATGTAAATATTAAAGCTAATATTATTTTCATATTATTTTGTGTAATAGCTAGTGTTCTCTTAAGCAATTGTATTTCCTAGGCTTTTTTTCTTTCAACTCCTTTAATGATATTCCAAAATATTTTTCATTTCGTTTCTTATTACAAAGTAATAAGTGTTCACTGTAGAAAATTTAGGAAAGTATAAAGAAAATTTAAAGGCAACTAGAAGCCTTCAAACTTAAGTTCTTCATTTTTAAGTAGTGAATATTATTTGAAATCTCAGAAAATTAAATTCTTTCTAAATTAAATATTTCTTTCTTTTAAGCCTACATTTATTCTCGTGATAGAAGCCTTGCTCTAAGACCCAGACTCCCTGATGACACTTCAGATAAGAAAGCAGGATTCTAGAATGACTTGTTTTCAGATAAGTGGATGAGAAGACAGGGCAAATGGTAAGGTTAGTGTGGTTCATCTCCCTGGTGTCATGTTAAACCATGATTTTCTTGTTCGTGTGACAGTCTGTGAACAAAGTTAAGATCAGGGCCATCGAAAGGACCGCCATAATGACAAGAGGAGGTACTCTATGAACTGGAGGGTGCAGCATCAACTCTGGCTGCAAGGAGGCTGAGTAGGGAGGATTTTGAGTTGAATTTACTGGTACTCTGGGTAAAATGGTGTTTTTGAAATGAGGGCAAGAAGGGAATGAAAGCCAGCAGGCAGCACCTAGTGGCAGACCGGGAGATGCAGAGCTACCAGGGCAAATCTGAGACACCAGCCAAGGACCTCTGACCCCACATTCCAAGCTCTGTGAACCACAGAGGAGGTGTTATGTCCACTTTTCCAAATAAACTTGAAACTAAGTAAGACAGTTAGGTATTGGAATTGTTCAACACAAGTAGTGAAAGACAATTTTGTAACAGGGCCCATGGAGTTTTTGCTGAACCAAATCTTATAGCTGTATTTATGGCTGAAATCACTTCTTATCTCCAGCAGATTCTGAAGAGCCAAATCTCTGGAAGCAAATTCCTTCCAGATGCAACTTTCCTAAGATCCAAAATGTGTGTTCTAGAGCCATTAGTTTGTCGCACAGGCAATTTTAAACTGAAAACTCTACTCAGAATAACAAACGTCATACAGGAAAACCAGTGCATTTAGTTCAACAATTTAATTTAGGTTATTTTATTTTATTTTATTTTATTGCTATTGGTATAGCCTTACTCCACAGGTTTGTTTATAGAGATGAATTTAATCTTCTAGGACATCTTTCATTTAAATGTGCTTCAAAATACCTGATGCTAAAATTCTTCCTCATACTAAATTTGTATGATTTTTTCTTATACATCTTTCCTTCCCATTTTGAAAATAAAGACATTCTTCAGCTAATACCAATGACCTTATGCAATGCTAAGCTGAGAATTTCCTAATTCTTTAGCACCGCCCCTTCCTCACCCTCTTTCTCCCACTTGTCACCTCTAGCCGCTGCCTCCAGCCAGCAGTTTGGGTGGTGTAGAGGCACTCAGGCAATATTATTGGGTACAACTGCTGCCTCGAGGCTGTGTGGTACTGCAGCCCGGCCCTCCCTTCCTGGCTCTCTTCTGCAAACAAGTAGCTAATTGCTGAGGACGTTCAAGCTCTGAATTTAAAATTCCACTGTCTCAGGATTGTGCCCATTATTGAGTGAGGTAACTATGTTGGCAGAGGTACAGAGAACTGTTTTGATGGCAGAACACATTAATTTGTAAGCACTGCTGCCTGGAATGAAGGAAATGCAACTGCTGCCCTCCAGAGAGAAGCCGCTGAGGCAAGAAAATAAATAAAAGGATATGATTATGTTCGGAACTCGTCGGCTTGTGTCCTGCAGGCTCCAGCTTTAAACCCTTGTCGTTTCATGTTTCCGCAACCATTATAACAGAAGAAAAAGGCTCGTAGTTTCTATACTTTCATTTTGCCTTTTTAGAACTATATCTAAGCCCTGCTGGGGTGAGATAAGCCACGCCATGCATGCATTGGCTCATTGTTTCATCTTATTTTATAAGATAACAAATATAAAAGGCCCAGCACGGTGCCAGCCGTGGAGTGGGCCACCCAGAAAAGCTCTTTTTCTTCCCTTCTCTCCTTTTCACTTGAATCTCGTTGCACCTGTTTCGAGAAGCCATTCTGAAGACAGTTCGGAACCCCAGGGTACTCGAGTCTGTCAGAGCAAGATGAGCCCGCCTCATCCCCACTACTTCCTCTGAGCGTCGTGTCTCTTCCTGGTCGGTGCAATGACCTCATGTCTAAGCTGTGTGACTTCTCCCTACCTACCACACGTAGTTCAGCAAACACAGTGTGGGGCTTTTGGGGAGACAGGGATGTGTATGAATAACTTCAGTAATATGAGCCAGGGACCGGGTGAAAACACTATACTCACAATAATCATTGTTAGAACAGCTTGGAATTACAGTGCACTTATTATATGCCAAAAATGTACTAAATGCTTTTATACAATGTATAAAATTATTTATTTACTAAATGGGCCCAATAAAGTCAGCTGTAACCTACAGTGGTTGCTTAGTTCACTCTTTGTCTGTGTTTTTTAGCTTGCTGGTTTGCTTTGAGACAGGATCTTGCCGTGTTGCTCAGGCTGGCCTCGAACTTGTGACCCTCCCAGCCTACCATCCAGAGTAGCTGGGATTCCAGGCACACACCACCACTCTTGCCTGGAAAATCCTAATGCATGAGCTTTAAACAGCCAGCCAGAAATTGGACATCAACTACCTATCTGTCCGGGTCACTTTCAATTATTCAAACAGTCCTGATTTCTGGCCTGATGAAGTCCAAGCCAGGCTACAACAAAACTTCAGGCTCACATCCAGTTTCAATCCGCCCAAATCCCTGACGCTTCCGAGCTGCCATCTGCAACCTCCAAGCGGACCAGCTGCGCCCGACTTCCGAGGGACATCCCTGCGTTTGGCCGACACTCTCCCATCTTCATGAGCGCGAACTGGCAACCTTACAGCCTACCTTCTCCGCCTTGAAGGCCGGCCGAATTCTCGGCAGAGCTTTTGAGAGACTGGCACTCCGGCGGCTCCGCCCCCGTGTGGGCGACGGCTCGATCGTCGTGGCGGTGGGCAGCCATTCTCCACCTCCCGCGAAGCGCACGTGCCGTGTGTTTCCGTGATCCTTGGCATCTTTGTGTGAGGGCTGGATCTTGAGCCAGGCGCCTGGAGCACAGAGAGGGGATTTCGGCAGGGCGCACTCTGGGGGGTGCCGCCCTCCCCGGTGGGGAAGGTTCCCGCCTTCCTCTGCCCCGTGAGAGGGGGCCACAACACGGACACCCTCAGCGGTTCGGGAAGTTTCTGGGCTTCTTTTGTGGTATGGCACAGGTTCCTGGGAATTGGGACGTTCCCTCCTGGAGGGAATGAACCCCCCACAGGTGCAGCCACTTGGCACGCGGTCCTTAGCAGGGTGCGTTGTGCAGCTGGCGGCGTGTGCCTGGCAGCTCGTGGTGCATATCCTCGGCTCATGGCAAGCGACCTGCGACTCATGGCACATGCCCACAGGCACAGGGCCCACACCCTTGGGCCTGCAAGGAGATGCCGCGCTCAGGTACCTGAGCGCCCTGAGGCCACAGGGTTGGAGAAGTCCAGAGAACGAGAGCACCAGCGAGCCAGAGAGGAGAGAGAGCGCGAGAGGGAGAGAGGCGAGTCCTGAGAGCAGCGCCAAGGTGGCTTCCCAGGGTCCGCGTCCTGCTTCCCGGCGGCGGCATCTGTGCTGCGCTGGGCTTTGTGGTGATGGGACTGGCCACGCTCCTATGGGTAACTCCCCTCCCACACTCCTGGAGCATATGGAAAGCATGGGCCCACCGTGCACAAGGCATAGGGTTCAAAGTATTTAGAAAGACACCCACCTGGACGGCGGGGCGGGGGTGGACACCTAGAAAAAAACCAGTAACCTGCAGTGCTGACTGCTCGTTCTCCGCACAGAGGGCAAAAATCCAGGCAGGGACAGGCAGTACATGCGGGTGCTAATAGTGCGGGTGCCCTCTAGGGTGGCCTGGGTAAGAGCAGGTGTAAGGGAGTTCCCAGCAAGCCCAGCCCCGCGGGCCCAGGTGGTGACAGTGGAGAGGTGCTGAGGTCTGCAAAGGCAAGTTACATGCTCAGCAAAACTCCTTCCTGCCGCATTAGGCGGTGGCCGGCTCACGACATGTGTTTTTAATGGATTCCCAGGCTGCTAGCAGTTAGCGTTGTTAATGACCTGTGGAGAGTTCAGGGCTACCTGGAAATCTCGGTTATTACTTTTAAAGTATGCAAAAAAAAAAAGCCTGTTTCTCTTCTCTTTCCTCCTCACCCTTTTATTCTCCTCCTCCTTCTCTTCCTTCTTTTCTTCTTCATCTTCTTCTCCCTCCTCCTTCTTCGTGTAGAAATTGGAGTCTTAAGGGATACGTGTGGTGTGTGTGTGTGTGTGTGTGTGTGTGTGTGTGTGTGTCCATCTTACATCATATCCGTAACGTTTTCTTCCTAACCTGGACAGACCACCTTCTCTGCCTCAGTTAGGTCACCCTTTGAGGATGACCTTCTTGTCCAGCGTGAAGTTTTCATTTAACAACAGTTTTTGCTTGTACATTTATTCCACAAAACCACATTCATGAATCTGGATGGAGATTAAAGCTACAGCTATTTTTCCTGATTCCTGAGGCCTCTTATCCCTGCCCTTTCCTGGCCCTTCCAGCTTCTTCCCCGGCCACTCAAGTCCTTCTGAACTTGCGGTTGATCCAACACTCCTTTTCATGCCCTACGGCATAAAGTTCTGTCTGAGACGCCCAACAGCATGGCCCACGTACACCTTCCCTGCCTCACCTGCCTCTCCCGGTCTCTCTTGAGGAGTGGCAGCAGTGATACCTCTTCTAGAAAGTTCCCCTCACCCACTGCCTTGTCATAACCCCTTCACACTGAATTTTCAAAGTATTTTCTTAGTGATTATAAACAATCATTCCTATTTGTAGAAACTCTGGGAAACATCTTAAAGAAGAAAAAAAATTATACACGTGCTAACAATCTGGGTGAGAAGCATTGCTAACATTGATCAATTTTCCACTTGTTTTCCACACACGTATCTGTACATGTTTATATGCTCAGAAAGGAAAGAATTAAATGTTGCAGAATATACAAGGAGAATATTGATTGAGTAAAGTTCAATGCAATGAGTATTTCTAGGTAACTGGCAACTTTAAAGAAGAACTTGGAAAATTTTAAAAATGAAATTGCAAGTTTTTAAAGCACCAGTTCAATAAAAAGGTGGGTGAGAAAATGAAAGCCTGAACAGTATGCATTCTGTTTTTTAGTTAGCATTTTATTATTTCCTAGAACTTCCCTCTGCAAATGCCTTTTCACTCCACAATCTTGTTTTATGAGTCTTGTTATTCTGCATGCAGTCTTTGCTTACTTTTCGGCTGCCACCAGATTGCAAGCTTATTTGGGGCAGAGCCTGTGATTCTATCATTTTATATCCCATACCTAATACAGTCTGACTGGTGGTAAGTATGTGATAAATTGAATTAAAGATTACTTTCCTCTTCCTAAGTTCTCTACTAAGTGAACCAACCATTGACTGTTTATTATCTAATGCTAAGATGCCCAACACTATGTCAGGGCCCTCAGGTGTGGGATCCTGGCTGCACCACCTAAAGACTTCCTCAGGGACTTTCTAAATGTGGGGACCACCACCCACAGGAAGCCCTTGGAGATCACCTTTTCTAAAGGGTGCTGCCTCAGCTAAAGTCCATCCCTTTCCCGTGGTGATCTGCAACCCTCCATCCCTTTCCCGTGGTGATCTGCAACCCTTGACCTGTCTGTGGTGGTATGCAGGCCTTCCCTGATGTTTCAGTGAGAAACAACTCTAAGAAGTCCCACTTCAGAACTCTCCTTAGCATCTCTGAGATTGTGACCATTGAGATCACATGTCACCTGAACTTTTCCCTCGGTCCAATCATGCTTCTTTCTCCCCACTTCCTCCAGAAGTTTTCTAAGTGAGCACACAGTGAGTCTCCTTCAAGTTCCTCTGTGTCTCACAGTTGACTTCTTGTGGAGTCCACCTGAAGCAGCAGGGACCTGGATGACGCACAGACGCATCCATGAGTTGAGGTGATCTTGAATCCAGCTGCCTTCCGTTCTTTCAGATCAGATCACAGGCTGTGCACTCTTGGAACAGTGGCCACATCATACATCCTTCATCCGTCTCAGCAACGTCATGGCCCTTGGAGCCTAGAGCACCCCTCGCCTATGTGTCCCGCAATGAAAGACCCATAGTGAGTGGGAAGGTTCAATGAGACGAAATCTGAGGAAACATCCACTGGATGTGAAAGCCACTGGGCTGGAAAGCAAGACGACAAATAGGTGGCTCCCGAGTTTCCTGCCTCACAGAAGCAGGCGATGCTGCTGAGAAAGAAGCTAATTCTGTGGGAAATTGGTTTGATGCCAGAATTAAGCAGAGTGTTGCATTCAGGTGTCAGAATCTTTGAGGAGAAATGTGCTACCAGCAATGGTTGGGGTACAGCCAAATATATGTTAAGGCATGATGGAAGCACATAGGAGTAATATTAGGAACCAAGGATGGGATTCTCAGGGGTTTTCTTTCTTTCTAAATTTAAATGTTAATGAGAGGAGAATCCATCAAATAACATCCAAATTTGAACTGCAATGTCAACTTCTTTCCTGGGTCTCCAGCTTGCTAACTACCGTGCTGATTTTGTATTTGCCAGCCTTTTTGTGGTCTTGCTAGATAGAGATAAATGATAGGTAGATGGGAAGATAGAAAGACAGATAGACAGACAGATAGACAGATAGATAGATAGATAGATAGATCTTTCTGTCCCTATCTCTATACATACAAATAGAACGTGTACACACACACATATTCTATTTCTCTGAAGGACCCCAACTAATACAGATTTTATTTAAAATATGACTAGTACAGATCATTTTTAAAAGGGACAATGAGGCATTGAAATAGAAGAGAAAGTTAAATATCTAGTAGACGTGGTACGTGGTAGCATCTGCAGAGGCAAATACAAGAATACTTTCAACAACAGTGATGTCTTTCTACTAATTTGACTCTCAGAGAATTTTAGCAAGACTTACTACAGAAACAATGCAGGAAATGTTGCAAAACTTCAAGAAACACTAATCAATACTCTCTGAGATGCCAGAAATCAAACATGTCCAGAGAACAAGGCAAAGCTCTTGGAAATTAAATACATGGTAATGGGCATGTTAAATATAATAAATGTATTAGAAGGCAATTGACCCTCCTAGAAAGTAGAGAAAGAAGCAGGCAAAAAATTTGGAGAAAAGGAAAGTTGGAAAGTCAATTCAGGAGATCTAATTTCTGAAAGATAGGAGACAGAAAATGAACTAGATAGTTACAAAGAAAATTACCCCAAACATTTTTCTTAAGAAAGTGAGTTTTTTTTTTTTTTTTTTTTTTTTTTTTTTTTGCCTGGGTCACACCAGTGAGTTCAGGACCA